>SJYX01011741.1:135452-195424 GCA_006410675.1 Oreotragus oreotragus
CCAGCCGTCCCCCCCCCCCCGGCGGCACAGCACACACTGTGGGCCCTGGCATGTGTGCGCCCAGGGCTGGTGGGAAGAGCAGGCGTGCCTGGAGACACACGACTCGGGGCAGACCCGGGGCCTCCCTCTTGGCAGGCGCTGCTGGATGCAGTTGCTGCCCCGGCCGCCTCAGCCGGGACTCCTGGGTTCGGAGCTGAGAGCAGGCTGCTCGCGGATGGACTCCCAGCACATCTTCAGCCGCCCCTCCCCAGCTCTGTCTCAGAGGCTCACGGACATGCCAGGCCCATCGCGGGCAGGGATGCCTCCCAAGGAAGTAGCCGGAGCAGCCCCTCGCCACCCTCCTAGGGCAGTGGAGGGCGGGCTGCCCAGTGCGCCTGCCTGGCTTTGGGTCCCGGGCCGGTCCCTGCTGGCGGCCTCACCCTGGGGAGGCAGCCTCCCTGATGGTGGGCTCCAGACCCTGCCTAGGAGGGCCTTGGTCCTACACGGAGCCGGGCGGCCCAGTGGGCATGAGCTCCAGACAGCTTGAGCGCCGTGGGAGCCAGGCCCAGGTGGACCCCGGGAGAGGGGAATCAGGAGCCTGCCCACCCCTCCTGCCCCCACTCACCCACCCGACCAGGCTCTGGGGGTGGAGGCCTGCCCTGCTCTCAGGCCCCCAGCCTGGATGGGATCTCAGACACCTCGAGGGACCCAGGAGATCACACTGTCCAGGGCACCCACGGCCCCCCGCTGGTGTCTGCCCAGATCTGCTGACGTCCGAGCCTGGGGTCTGCACAGCCCTGCAGGGAGTGGGCCCAGCTCAGACACCACTTGCCTATGCCTGTAAAGCGGGCTGAGGCCTCTACCAGGTGGGGGTGCCCACCCAGTGGATGGGTGACCATGAGCAGGTTCCTCAGCCCCTGGGAAGCTCCTCCAGAACAGGGGTTTGGAGGCTCCATCCTCCCCCTTGAGGCAGGGGGACGGGCCGTCAGCCCCTGACTGGGTGGGCACTCAGCCCCCGGCTCCTCTCTGGGTGCAGGGCAAGGGCGGCTGGACCCTGCGGTGGACAGGAGATGGGCAGGGAGGCCCTGAGTACGGGCCCTCCTACAGACAGGGACCGCAAGACGGGGCGGGCAGGCGGCTCAGAACCGGCTCTTCTAGCTGGGCGTGGCAGTGGGGGCAGGGGTGACTGCCGGGCCCGGCCGCGGGCAGCGGCCGTGGGAAAACCGGCACCGGCGCTTCCCGAGGGTGGGGCAGGCCTCGCGGGGCACCGGGCGTTTGTCTGCGCGTGACTCAGCGTGAGCTGGCGCCCCGCCCTGGGTGCACACCGCCGGGTCCTGGGAAGACCGCAGACCCCATCAGAGGACCCCGCCCCTCCGGGCTCCCGTACCTGCTGGTGCTAACCCTCGGGGGGCCCTGGGCCAACCCAGAGACCAGCTGGCCCGCCTCTTTCCAGCTCCTTCCTGGCTGGGCCTGGAGTGCCCACGGGCCTGACATGCAGCCGGGGCCCTGCTCACGCTCCTGCCCAGCTGGCCCTGGTACCTGCAACCAGAAGGGAGAAGTCTGGCCAGGGAAGGGGAGGCCCTCCAGGGGGCTCTGGGAAATCGGCCCTGCCCATCTGGCACCTGCCCACCCCTGGCTGTGATGCTGGAGGCCCAGCTCCATGATGAAAGGCTTGGGGGGAAATAGGGAGTGTGTGGGTGGGGCAGGAGCCCCCCACCATGGCTCCAGGGGCCCCCACCGCTGCCTGCCCCAGGCACTCCACCTTCAGGGCACTGAAGGGGCTCACCAGGTGAGGGGGGTGCCAGGAGCACCAAACAGGAGCCCTCCCGTGGACCGGCTCACCCCCTGGCTGACAGGGCGCCTTTGTGTGCCCGTCTGGGAGCCGGTCAGTCCCCCGCGCCCCCCACCCTGCTCTCCTGCTTGGCCCATCTTGCCTGCCCCTGGGAATCCTGTGTCTAGATCCCTGCCAGACAGTGGCCGTAATGAAGTGATGGGGTAGCCGCACCAGGAAGCCCACCCCACCCCTGGGATGGTGAGGTCAGGGGGGCTGAGCCATGGTCTTCACGGGAGCTCACTGCACGTCCTAGACCAGGACCCTGCGTGGCTGGGCTCCTGCCCTGCACATACTCAGTGCCCAGCAGGCTCCAATGGTGCCAGCCCCCGGGGGCAGGCAGGGCCAGGTGTCACAGAAACATGGACACTGGAATGGCCCTGGCTTGCTCCAAAGTGGGCTGAGGAGTCACAGCAACTATAGGACCGCCCCCCTTAACTTTCTAACGCTGGATCTCCGTCCCTCATCAGTATTGAGCCGTCAGGGGCCCAGGCTTGGGTCTGGGGTTGGGGAGGACTGCTGGGTGGTAGCAGAGTCCTGCAGGGCCTCAGGAGTCAGAAGAGGCCACCCAGGGCCGGCTTGGAGCCCATGCAGTGGGGGAGGGCTCCCCAGAGGCGGTGTGCCCCACGTCCTGCAGCGAGAGGAGGGGAGATGTTATGTGTCTGTGAAAGCCCCTGGGCTGGGCCGGAACCGCAGGGAGCACAGGGCGAGGGGTGGAGGGGCTGCGAGCTTGCCAGCACCTCCTCTGCCCCCCAGGCCTGCAACTGTGACCAGTACCTGAAGGTCTCCAAGGACGTGATGAAGCAGCTGGTGCAGCTCAGCGTCCACCTGGGAGGCCCTGGTGATGCCAGTGAGTGGGGCCTTATGGGGTCTGGGTGGCGGCCCTGCCGCTGGGTGCTCCTGGGGCCGACCCACGCGGGCCACCAGGGCCGTGCCCATGGGCGGGGGGGGCGCCAGGAAGGGGACTGGGGCCTCTGGCCCACGGGACCTGCACACGCGGGCCCCCGGGGTGTGTCCCCTACCTTCTCCCCAGTGGGCCCTGCTCAGTCACCCCGCCACACTCGTGGAGTGTGCGAGCACACGTACACCTTTCAGCCAAAGACACGCTTGGCCACGTGCACACTCACACACCTGCCGGTGCACGCTCGGCCACATGCACACACACACACCTGCCGGTGCACGGTCGGCCACGTGCACGCTCACACACCTGCCGGTGCACGGTCGGCCACGTGCACACTCACACACCTGCCGGTGCACGCTTGGCCACGTGCACACACACACCTGCCGGTGCTCGCTTGGCCACGTGCACACATGCCTGCCTGTGCACTCTCGGCCACGCACACACACACACCTGCCTGTGCACGCTCGGCCACGTGCACGCTCACACACCTGCTGGTGCACGCTCGGCGATATGCACACTCACGCCTGCCTGTGCACTCTCGGCCATGCACACACTCACGCCTGCCTGTGCACGCTTGGCCACGTGCACGCTCACACACCTGCCTGTGCACACTCGGCCATGTGCACGCTCATGCCTGCCTGTGCATGCTCGGCCATGTGCACACTCACATGCCTGCCTGTGCACACACGCCTGCCTGTGCACACTCAAGCCTGCCTGTGCACGCTCAGCCACGTGCACGCTCATGCCTGCCTGTGCACGCTCGGCCACGTGCACACACACACCTGCCAGTGCGCGCTTGGCCACGTGCACACTCATGCCTGCCTGTGCACTCTCGGCCATGCACACACTCACACGCCTGCCCGTGCACGCTCGGCCACGTGCACGCTCATGCCTGCCAGTGCACACTTGGCCACGTGCACACTCATGCCTGCCTGTGCACTCTCGGCCATGCACACACTCACACGCCTGCCCGTGCACGCTCGGCCACGTGCATGCTCATGCCTGCCTGTGCACGCTCGGCCACGTGCACACTCACATGCCTGCCTGTGCATGCTCTGTCACGCACACACACCTCCCTGTGTACACTCAGCCACATGCACGCTCACATGCCTGCCTGTGTGCGCCCAGCCACGTGCACACTCACACACCTGCCTGTGCATGCTTGGCCACGTGCACGCTCACACCTGCCTGCACGCTCAGCCTCGTGCACACTCACATGCCTGCCTGTGCACACTCATGCCTGCCTGTGCACGCTCATGCCTGCCTGTGCACACCCGGCCACGCACATGCTCACACGCCTGCCTGTGCACGCTCGGCCACACGCACACTCATGCCTACCTGTACGCGCTCAGCCACAGGCACGCTCATGCCTGCCTGTACGCTCTCAGCCACGGGTGGGCACGCTCATGCCTGCCTGTGCACACTCGGCCACATGCATGCTCACACGCCTGCCTGTGCACGCCCAGCCACGTGCACGCTCACACACCTGCCTGTGCATGTTCGGCTATGTGCACATGCGTGTCCGCCTGCCTGCACTTGTACCACGGGCCTCACCGAGCAGCAGTCTGAATTTGGGGAACCTGGGCGCCCGGGAAGGTGGGTGAGCCCCGGGTGTCCGGATCAGGGGCCCGGCCTCAGCTTCCCTGCCTGGAGGGTGGGCGGGAGTGGAAGAAGGGCCTCTTGGGACAGCCCGAGGAGGGAGCCTGAGCCCAGGTCCCCCCTGCATAGTTGGTGCCCCCGGGTGCCATCTTCTCTGCCGGCCACTCCTGCCCTGCCCGCCTCCCTCGAAGTTTCAGGGCCACCCACACAGTGGATGAGCGCTGGTGATGGCCAGTGTCCAGCCCTGGGCAGCTCTCTGCTCTCTGCAGAGTGGCTGCAACTTGCTTGAGGAGGGGGGAGGGGCAGGGCTTGAGCAGTGGCCCCGTAGGGGCCCCCCAGCACCCCGACTAGAGGTCCGCCCTGGCCCTGGGCAGCACCCCTCGGGCTGTCAGCTGAGGCCTGAGGTCGTGGCCTCGCTGGGCCCCATGGAGGCAGCAGGACTCGGGCAGGGGGGCCACCTCCATTCAGACTCCGGCTGTGGTTAATCTGGAGCCGTCTGCAGGGTGATGTTTGCTGAGCAAATTACCAGGGTCACTCGGCCTGGGCCGCTTCTCCCACCTGCTGGCTAGTGCCCTCCGCAGGGGCGGAGCCTCCCACAGGGGTCTCTCCTGCACCCCGAGCCCCTGCGGTCCCCTGGGCCTCTGCCCAGCCTGCCCTGCCCCATGCTGGTTGGTTGCGAAACGCTCCTTGGCAGTGGGCTTATCTGCTCATCGCCACCGATGGGCCGCCCCCGCCCCGCCCGGCCCATGGTTCTCAGGCCCCCAAGTGCCCTAATCAGCCGATCTTGTGCCCAGAACTTGTTTCCCAAGGACCTTTGAGCCCCAAGAAAGTCCCAAGGTGTGAGTTCCCATGGGAGGGAACTGGGCTGGCAAAGAGCATCTCGGCCCCCTGCCCTTTGCCCTCTCCCTGCAGGGTGGGGGCTGAGCACTCGGAGGTGCCTTGTGGGTGCTGGGGCCACCCGCCCTTCCCTGGGACTGACCCTGATGTCCTTGATTGACAGGCAGTGAGGCCCCGCACAGCGACGGTGAGCAGGAGTCAGGTGAGCCCTGGGCCACCCACCAGGGGCACGAGGGGCCCCGGCATCTGGAGCCCCAGGATGGGGGAGAGGGATGGGCCTGTGCCCCACGGGGAGGGCAGTGCCAGGGAGGGCTGGGAAGGAAGAGGCCAGTCCCCCGTGACCCAGAGGGTTCCTGGTAGGAGAGGCAGGGGGCGGGCGAACAGAGCGGGATGGGGGCCACCTGCCTGAGGGCGGGTCTCAGGGTGGCTGCTTCCACGTCCAGACTCAGCCCCGGAGGAGGCCTCCAGGGGCTGCTCCTATGACCCCCCTTGCCGCTGGCTGGAGGACGCGGACCTGCAGACCCGCATGCCGGCCACGCTGGCCAACGGCGCCCAGCTGCAGCTGGCGGGCATCCCGGCAGGCGTGCTGCGGCGGCCTGGGCTGCGGCATTTTTACTGCTGCGCCGGCTGCGGCAAAGTCTTCTGGGAAGGTTCCCACCTGGCCCGAGTCACCAGCAACTTCCAAGAGGTCCTGGAGGGCGCCCCCCGCCCAGCCAGTGGCCCCTCCTGAGAGCGGGGCCCGGGCCGCCTGGAGTAAACGCGCAGAAGCTGTACAGGTGACGGCCGTGGGCTCCTTCCTCTGGTCTCCGCTCACCCCCGCCCCGCACTCGCCGGCCCCTTGCAGCCTGAGCGCTGGACCCAGGTGGCCCCCCAAACCTGCTGGAGCTCAGTGGGTGGGAGGCAGGGTTCCCCCACTGCGCTGTGACCGTTCCTCTCGCCCCCTCCACCATGCATCCCCCAGGATGAGGGCCAGGCCCCCAGGTCCCGGTTCAGGGTCTTCCCTGGTTTCCCCCAGCGAAGCTGGCCATGGGGCTCCCCCGGGACTTCAGACTCCAACGAGCACAGGAGTGGGTCCTGGGGGACAGACAGGCCCCCGCCCAGCCAGGCTGTGACCCCTCGGGGCCTCAGCCGTCGGACTGGGCAGCCCCCGCTCGGGTCTTTGCCGTGTAGAAGGCCCTGAACACGCGTGCGTTGGAGCCTCGTCATCACAAGGCAGAAAGTATCTGCCCTCTCGCCCAGGGAGACAGGCTCAGACCCCGCGCTGACCCCCTGGGGGCCCGGGGCAGGCATGGAGGGGCGGGGGGGGGGGGCTCCTGCGAGCAGCAGGCCTGGGACCAGACCACCGCCTGCCCTCGCCTGCCTCCCCCTGGCTCAGCCCCAGGAATGCGCACCCACCCTGGCCCACATCCCTTTCCTGTCCTTCCTGCCCAGAGCGGAAACCAGCGCAGATTTGGCCGCGGGGCTGGGCGTCTGCGCCCTCTGCCCCGCCCCGTGTTCCTGACCACGCCAGGGATGGCCCTGGCCTCTCAGCCCCCGGGGGTGTAGCCCCCGCCATGTGCCAGGCACGGACCCACTCAGCCCCCCAGCAACGCTGGGCCTCACTGGGCCAGGGCGCACTCCACAGATGGGACCGCCCGCCCAGGGACGAGGGCGGTGTGCGGGGCTGCTCTGCCCACCTGGCCCTCGTCTCCCCTGAGGTCACAGGGCCTGGGCTGGACATGGGTGCCAGGGTGAACGGGCCCCCTCGGGGGCAGGGACCCCCTGCAGCTGGGATCCTGCTTCCAGGAGCAGGACCTCCGGCCCCACGTCCTGTCCTGGAACAGTAGCCTCGACCACTCCTCCCCCACAGAGGAAGCGGGGGTGGGGGGGAGGACAGGGGGGAGGGGGTGTCCCAGCCAGCTGCGTCCTGGGGACTCTGCCCTGACTCAGAGCCCCGGACAGAGGCCAGGGCCACAGGCTCAGGGCCGGGCCTTGTCCTTCCAGGCCCTCAGGCGCGTCTGCCCCAGCCCCGCTCAGCGCTCCACGAAGAGGAGAGGACAGCTGAGCAGGACCTGGTTCTCAGGCCGCACAGCCCCGCCAGGCCTGCCTCCCGCCTCCCGCCTTCGGCTGCCAGGCTGGCTGCATCGGTCGGTCGGTCGGTCGGTCGGTCGGTCGGTCGGTCGGTCGGTCGGTCGGTCGGTCGGTCGGTCCGTCAGTCCGGGGACTCGTAGGCTTACTGCTAGCCTGTCCAAGCCCCGGCCCTCGGCCTGCAGGAAGCATCCTCCATGCCCCGTGACCGGCCGGGCCCACTTTGGGCTAGGGGTCAGACGCCGGGCCGGCAGGGTGGGCTGGGCCCGGGTGCCAGGCCCCGGGGACTGTCTGCCGCAGTTCCTGCCCCGGGCTCCTTCCTCCGAGGCCGCTGGCCCGGGGCTGGTGTTTGTTATTTGATCTCTATCCTCGCGCCCTTCTACCAGGTGTCTGGGCTGCTGGGAAGAAACGCTCTCCTCTTTCCCACGCTCCCCGACACATTTTAATGAATTAGCTGGAGGCCCCGCCCCGCGGCCCGCGGCCGCTCAGCCTCCCTCCCCTGCCGAGCGCGTTAAGGTGGCCGCAGCCTCCGGGCTCTGGCCAGCGCCCCTTCTGCTCGGTCCTCCCCGCCGCCCCACCCATCCCTCCCCAGCCGGGGGGCTTCCCGGCACCCACTGTTTTGAGCCTCTAAAGGAAAGCGGTCCCCCGGGGGAGGAGGCCGCCCTCTCCAACCCTGGACTCCTGGGGTCACACCCCCGGGCCAGCTCCCAAGAAGACGCCGGGCCAGACTTATGGTCCGCGTTGGGACTATCACCCCAGATCCAAGACTGAGGGTTTCCCCTTCCCAGCCAGCGAGCCCCTTGCCTGTTTGTGGAGTGACGACATCACCAAGGAATGCCATGGACGTTGGGGGCTTCCCCGAGCCCCAGGGCAGGGCCTGGCGGGGTCCCCAACCCCCGCCTCCCCGCCCACCACATCATTTGGAACAAATGTCCTCCTTTTGGACCCATCCTTCAGCAAACATCAGGAAATGCTTCCGGGAGCCAGCGCCCCCACACCCTTCTCAGGTCCTGTCCTCAGGCGGGGCAGCTCTGGGCCCATGGTGTGTGTGGACCACAGCTACCCCGGGCACAGTTCCCCTCTGCCACGGAGAAGCAGGAGCCACGGGCTCCCCGCAGACAGGGTGGCCATCACCGTGGTCCCACGAATGAGCAGAGGGCTGGGGGCTGTGTGATCGTAGGGCTACACCTGTCTGACCCACGCTGAGGCCGGGTTGGGGTGGGGAGAGTCTGGCAGGGACCTCAGGCTGGGCTTCGGTGGCCTCTGGCTACACCGTCCCTGCCCGGGGGCACCGAGCTGACAATTTCATGCCCCGAGGTGGTGGCCTCACGTTCCCACACTGAGCTCACAGGGCCCCTTTGTCTGCAGCCCGCTGCGGGTGTCAATGGGACTTTTCTCCCAGGCTCTGCTCCTGGGCCCAGCAGGGTCTCCAGACGCTCTTCTCCAGGCCAGGGGGGCCTGAGCCCCCCACCTGGGTGGGGCCTCACTCTGTGAACCCACCACCTTCTGGGGATGGGCCTGGGCACAGCCAAGCCGACAGATACAAAAAAAAAAAAAAAAAACAGACGCAACCAGCAGGAGGTCCTGCCTGCAGAGTGGTGGCCCCTCTGCTGCCCCGGGGAGTGGGTGTGGGGTGGCTGGGGTCCCTGCAGTTCTCGGCTCTACACAGGGTCACCCCTCCCCACTCCGGAGGCGAACATGGGCCTGAGTACACAGAACCCAGGGCCTCCCTCCCAGCCACAGCTTGTCTCTGGGGCTGGTGGGGAGGGCAGCTGGAAGTGGACAGGGACCCCCACTCTCAAGGTGGTCAGCTCAGCAGCTACCGACCCCAGGCCCCCTTAGTGGGCCCAGGGACGTGTCTCTGCAGGATGAGTGGGCAGAGGAGGGGCTCCCCAAAGCAGCAGCGCCCGTCATGCCCGGGCCAGGCTGAGCACAGGGCCTGGGCCGGGTCTGTGTAGCGGGGAGCAGGGCCGAGCAGAGCGGCTGGACCACCAGCCTCAGGAAGAGCAGAGCACGGGGCCTGGGTGGCTCTGGCCACCAGAAGGACCCCAGGCAGGGCAGCCCGGGTCCGAGGTCTTGCCTAGTTTGTCTGGAGGTTTGGCTGTGACTCCTCCCAGGTCAGGAGCGGGGGCAGGCGCCTCACCCACGTGGGTCTCCAGGCCTAGGAGACATGGGACAGACACCCACCGAGCGTATCACCTACCAGGGTGGTCTCCCCAGCTGCCTCCCAGGAACCCCAAGTGGCCTCTGAAGGAATTCCAGTGGCTGCGGAAGCACCATTGCCCCAGGCCGACTGCCCTGAGGTTCATTCCTCCTTAATTTCCAAAGACCACAGCAGAGCTATAAACTGTGAAATTCTAATGAGGAAATTTGGCGGCAGCGTTAGTGTCTGTCAATAAAAAGCGGGTTTACTGTTTGGAAGTGAGTCATTTCAGAGTTCCCTTTCAGCGCAGCACTGGCACCTTACCTGGGACTGCTCACCTGGCCAGGCCTCACCTGGCCCAGTTCCTGCCGATGGGGTGGCCCGGGAGAGGAGGCAGGCCCTCCACGGCAGTGTAGCTGACTGCCAGGCCCACCCCAGACCCGTTTCATCTGGCGCGGGGCTGAGAAAACCTCAGGGCCTGGCTCCTCTTGCCAGTCAAGTTGGGGAGCTAACGGGGTGACCGAGGCCCCGAGGGGAGCGCTTCTCCAGCGGAAAGGCCCCGCGTGGCTGAGGTCACAGTCCCGAGGTGTCCTGGAGTTGTCTCCCTCGGGGAAATGTGTCCTACGGGCTGAGCTGGGCAGATCTCATCCCTGCGAGCGCCTGGGATGCTGGGGATGCGGAGGGTCCGCGGCTAGCACTCCAGGAGCGGGGAGCGAGACTGGGGGTCTCTACCCGAGCCCTGCCCCCCCCACCCCAAGTCTGAGATGCCAGCAAAGACCCAACCAGAGGAGGCGGCCCTCGCGCCCCTCGCGGGCGCGCTCGGCCCCGGGCTGGGCCTGGTCTGTCCGCGTTCGGACCCGGGAATTCCCCGGGTGGCTAGAGGGAGCGTGGGAGGGGCGGCGACGGAGACGCGGACCCCCACCCACCCGCGGCCACCTGGCTCCCATCCCCGCGCCACCGGCGGCCAGCGCCCCCTGCCGCGCGGCCGCCCCGCCGGACACGCCCCTCGCGGCCCCGCCCCGCGCGGGCGCTGCCCAATGCGCGGGCGGCGGGCGCNACAACAGAATGGGAAAAACTAGAGATCGCTTCAAGAAAATTAGAGATACCAAGGGAACATTTCATGCAAACGAGGGACACAGGCCATCCACAAATAATTTTAAGACAGAAGGTCTAGGTATGAGGCAGGAGACAGACATGCCTCAGGCTGAACAGTTTCTCTGCAATGGACAGAAACTGCATAAAAGCAGGATGATGGAGGAGGTTGGGCCCTACCCAGATAAGAGATAAAAGACCACATATTCCTACTTCTCAAAGTCAGGGAGACCTCCTTGACTACACATGCGCAGAAAGGCTCCTTAGAGGTCAAAAAGGGAGGGGACATCACCTCACAGTAAGTGATGTCAACTTCCCATAAGCCTTTTCACCAGAGTCCACCTAGGCAGAGATGGGTATGCGTGTGAGTATGAGGACTCTGAGATATGCCAAATACAGACTCAGAACCAGACAAATCAAAATGACTGGCCAAAGGAAACCTGGAAGGAATGCCCCACAAAAGTGATTCAAGGAGTTTCCCTGGTGGTCCAGTGGTTAAGAAACCCACCTTGCAATGCAAGGGACACCGCTTCAACCCCTGGTCTGGGAAGATCCCACATGTTTCAGGGCAACTGAGCCCATCACCACAACTACTAAGCCTGCATGCCTAGAGCCCGTGCTCTGCAACAAGAGAAGCCACCACAATGAGAAGCCTGCGCACTAGAACCACACAGTAGCCACCACTTGCCGCAACTGGACAAAGCCTGCGAGCAGCGACAAAGACCGAGTGCAGTCGAAAGTAAAATAAATAAATAATATTTTTTTAAGTGATTCAAACCACCAGGAGGGCACAGTTCTCTCTGAGCCTGCCCATGTGTCTATCCACATGTACCGTACCCTTTTCCTCCTAATAAACACTTGACTTGTTTCACTACTTTCCATTTCCGTGTGAACTCTGCAGAGCCAAAGAGCCAGGGCCTTGTCACTGACCACTGGTCTAGTGGCTGGGATTCAGCACCTTCACCGTCTATAACCGGCCTCAGTCTCTGGCCAGGAACAAAAATCCTGCTTCAAGCCACTACAGGCTGAGGCCACCCAAGATCAGGTACAAAGATATGCCATGTATTACCAGAGCCCAGAAGGATACGAGCCCTGCCAGGACAAGTCATGAGACACTTCCTAGAGCATACAAGGTAGAGAACGGCATTCCAGGGAAATTGGGAGCACACTACATTTGAGTCATGTCTCCTGAGACTGGGGTGGGTAGAATGGATATACAGCAGAAGATGGGGATGTGAACCTGAGGAGGTAGACTGGTGCCAACTGTGACTGTTCTCATAAATCACAGCAAAGAATTCATACTTTTATCTGTCAGTCAAAGACTGCAATTTCAAATGCTGACATGGGCTGGAGTACATAACAGAAATGAATAAAGCAGCCTGGGTGGAGATCATGGGACACTGTAAAGAGTTTCTATCTAAATGAGGCAGCAGTTGTCCAAAAATCCCAACCCAACATTACCCACTGTAATTTTTCAAAAGAAGCTGAACATACTTTTATATAAAATCTCTGTATTTTTAAATGCCAGTATGAGTATACCTCTACAAACTTAAGATGCCATTGATTACAAGGTGTATCATTATTTTATGTACCAATAAGAAACAAAAAAGCAACTCATCAAACTGTGACACCATTGATTTTAAGGCACATCCCAATTTCAGAGGTGCTAAAATGTGAATAAATGTCTCTCTCAGAATCAATGAAATGCAGCAGTAATTCTCACTTTCTCAGAACACTGTACAGACTCCAGTGTGAGGCTGCCAGATTGCAAACTCTGATTAAGTGAAGAGGAGCCTGAGAGTAATCTCATTAGATTCACACTTTAGGAAGATAACTCTGTGGGTCACATGGCAATGACCTGGTGAAATGCCAGCCAGAGGAACCAATGAGGAAGCGCCTGCAATGATCCAAGAGATCAATGACAAGGGCTGAATTAAAGCAATAGCAGTACAAATGGAGAGGAGAGGCCAAATGTGAAAGCCTTTTAGGAAATAAACCTACTGGTCCCAGACTGGGTATAGGGAGCAAGGGGGATAGAGGCATTGATAAGGATTCCAAAGTTTCTAGTCTGGAATACTAGATGGATCCATCACATCTTCAACAATGCTCACTGGGTATCTTCCAGGTGCTGGGCACTGCACTGCGCCCTGGGGGTACAACAGTGGACAAAACACACATGGTCCCTGCCCTCTGGTCATTTACAGTCTAGTGAATGACACCCTAACAAGTTAAAATGTCCCATAGGTAGCAGAGGCCCTTTTTAAAGCCTAGAAAATAAATCAGGTCTGCAGATTCTGATTAAAGAGGTTATCAGGTTATCAATAACAGCTAAAGTGATCAGAGGGAGCACTTGTAAAGTTAGAGGCAACAGGGGCAAAATCAGATGCCTAGGAACAGAGACATTAAAAGGGAATGAGGAGGAGGGATAAAACAAAGGAGACTAAAAACGGAACAATCTGTAAAGGAAAAGGCTCAGGAGAGAGGGTTACCTGTAAACCAAGGGAGATACGTCTTATCATGGAATCTAATATACCTTTATCTATAATTAATGCACAGAAGTAAATAACCTTGGCAAAATGTACAACTCAGATTTTCAGAATTATGGGTGTTTGGTGTTTTACATGAATTCCAAATAGCCTTATCAGAACTGCTTCTTATTTAGAGAGTTGTGGATATTTTTAAATATTGCCACTATCTGTTCTTTCAGCTTGTTATTGTGTCTCTGTTTGACATCTAGCATGAGTCAATGGCAGAGCAATGCTAATTCCTTTTTTTCTTCTTCAGCAGGAGCTATAATCCATCATTCCAAGACAAAAGTGAAATAAGGAATATACATTTATACTATCCCCTCTCATGTCAAAGCACAGGGAATTGGGCAAAACTGATCTAGGCCAGACAGCAGAGTCCCCTTGCAAGATCATCACAAGGGTCATGTCCCAGAGCCCCGCACCAGGCTGTGATGTGGTAAGATACTCTGGTCCTCTGGACTTGTTCAGAAAGGCCCTTTATTTTCTGAGAGGGGAAGTCAGGCCCAGATAGGTTAAGTAGCCTCCCAACATCATCGTCTTATGACTTGGTGGCCAGTACTCGTCCCATTACATCAGAGTGATCCAACTTTACCCTAATAAAGACAGCTTCAATACTACATACACTAAAGTATGACACACTCAATACATAAAACATTAACTCTACTACAGCTGGCTAAACAACTAAACAGGAAGAACATATGGTTCCATGTCTACCCAGATTTCACTCAATTTATCTGCTCCTTTAAGAGTTCTTACCCTTCCCTCTAAGTTTTACCAGTTCCACACAGGTTGAAGGAAAGTAAAACTCCTAGATTTTCACGTTGTTGGTTGTTCAATCTTTTAGCCTGACCTGCAGACTCAGGACACAATCCATCATCATGCTTACAGATCTTACTTGAAGAGGAGTCCTCAGCCTCATCTAGAATTTTCCAGATGGAGATTCTAGAATGACTCTTAAGGTTGCCTTGGCAACTCCATAATGATGAATGCAGGTATGACTGTACCTTCCAATAGAATGTGAACAACCCAACCCGGATGAGAGAACCACTTCCTGCTTACTGGGAAGGTAACTTCCACGTTCTCCAAGGTTACTTTTTGCCAACCATTACCTCCCTGTCAACCATGTTTGTTTTCATGAACATAGAGAAAAAAGAACAGTTGGCTTCTTGGAGGAATGTTGAAACTATTAGCTAAAGCAAGGCCTAGGAAATACCCATGGCCTTCTTTTCAAAACATTTGTTAGTATTGCCTCAGATGACTACAAGTTTATGGTGAAGACTTTGGAAAGGTTTTTAGAGAATTTTGTTTAAGAATACTTACTCTTGTCTTGGTTTTATTCATATATTCATCCAACAAATATTTGTTGAGCCCCTACTGTATGCCAGGCACTGTTCTAGACTCTGGAGTATATACATGGACTCTATGATTTAGGGACTTTCAAAGGAAAAACTAGGGTTTAATAAGTTAGTTTACTAAAGCTGAAGTTAGTATTTTCACTAATATCCCCAAAAGGGCAAAAGTTATTCATTTACATAAAACTCTCTAAAATAGTGCTTCTCAAACTCTGATGTGCTTATAGACAACCTGGAGACCCTATTAAAACACAGATGCCTGGGCCCAGCCCCTAGAAGTTTTGATTCAGCTGGTCTGGAGTTGGCTCATGAATCTGGAGTGCTAATGAATTCCCAAGGGACGCTGAAGCATACTTTGAGAGGCACTACTCTGTAACACATTTTTTCTTTATCTCTATTTCTTTATCAACCCACTCTTACACAGCTTTTAAAGTCAAATATATTCTACAATGCTTTTGTGATTTTCACGGTCAACTCAGTATCAGCAGAACACGAGAATGTTGTGATATATAAGTGAAACAATGCCATAAACTAAAGATTTCAAATATTCGGAAAGAATGAAAGAAGTAACAATCATAAGCAAATTGATATATCAGTAATGTACTAAAACCTCACGAATTTGCCCTAGTGAGGTGGATTGTTATTCTTATTTCATAAGTCGGATTTACAAAACAGTTTTAAGGATATGTATTCAAATTAACCTGATGTAACTAAGAACAGGAAAATTCTACATGTTTAATGACACTCTTACTTTCAGGGAGATAAGAGCTATTTGTAATGAATATACTCACATTCCTATTAAAACTCTGGATTTTATATTACATGAGATACAAATAACCTCCCCACTTAGGCCTCTGTTTCTCGCCACTAAACTGGTATGTCTGCCTCATATGCCATGCTCCTGCTGATGTGGTTATCTGAAATGGATACTAGGTAAACAAGCTGGTGGCAGATTCAAGATTTCTCTACACTGTTTTTCCTAAGAAGGCTATAAAGTTAATATAGGGTCTGGAGAAAGTATTGTCATTTTTAAAAATTAAAAATGTCTCTGTACATGGAAGAATAGGAGGGTTAGGAAAGGGGACCAGGAGTAAATTCTCCCAATTTCAAGGAAATATCAGCTCTGTCACTTATTAATACAAGCCAGGTACCTTAGGAAACGTTTATTACTTCTCCAAGTGCCTTCTCATTTTAAAAATGGGGTTAATATTTAAATGGAAAAATCTAAGTGGAAAATCCTTCATAAAGTGCTAAACAGATATTAGCTACCATTTCTAGGAGGGGCCTACATTTCCTGAGTGTATACACATCCTGGAGAAGAAATGTGGCCTGGTCTGTGGGTCAGGATGTGCTTAGGAGCATCAGAGACTTCCATTTCACAGTCAGATTGCTTGGGGTCATTTTCTACAGCCACCACTTAACAGTGTGTGAGCTTGGGAAAATTACACAACCTCTGTGTCTGCTTCTTATAAACTGAGATAGTAATAGCACTGCTCACATTGAGTTGATATAAGGAATACATGGGTTCATACACATTGTGGCAGCCATGGATAGTTGCCTAGCCAGTATCTATTCTCCTTTTCTTCCTTACCAATAAAGTCCTAATTTTGCTTTTGATGGCAATGGGCCCAGCCACCAAAAGGTCATTTTCTAGGATCCCCAGTGGTTAGGAATGGTCCTGTGACTGTGTTCTGGCCAATGAGATACAAGGAGAAATCTAATGGCTGAGGCTCCCAGAAAAGCCATTTTTCTGATTTAAAAAAAAAAGACTTAGCTGTCAGGAGCCCTTTGCTTTTACCCTTCCCCCACTGTGTCTGGAAGCATGACATAATGCCTAGAGGAGAAACAGCCCTTTTGAGTGCATTAGGACAAGAGGCTAATGCCGAGAATGATAATGCAGAAAGACAGGAGAGCCTGGGACACAAATTATGTGAAGTGGCTTCTTTCCTGACTTAATGTCACCTGAGGTAAAAGCCAACCCCTCTGCATTAAGTCCCTGTTATTTCACTTACCTTATCACATGCAGCCAAACACATTCTCTAACCAATACACTTTACAAAGCAATTTTGAGTAGTGCCTGGCTTATAGTTAGTATTCAATAAATAATATTATTTGCCCAACATTCTGTTGCCTAACCAGGTGGCCGACAAATATTGTCCCTTGATCCCTTACAATAGTACCCCAATTTTCCTTTCTGAGCTCAATTCTGTCCCTATACTAAGCCCCGTGGTTTGCATGGGATTGACACCACCCTCCACTCTAAGTGTGAGACTGAACTGGCTTAATTCAATCAGCATGAGCCCACTTGCCAAGCAAAAATGACTGCCCAGGGCTAGGCACACAACACAGGCCTAGGCAGCTCACACATCCTCTTCTCCCAGCAAAAGGGAGAGTTCAGGTGGGCATGTAACTAAAGACAGGCAATATGAGTAATCTCCAGGCTCCTATTTAATCTACTTAATCAAATCTACAGTCAAGCACAATAAAAATTCATATCAACTCACCTTTTCCAAAGAAAAGAACAGCAATAAAATCTACAATTTTCAATTGTGTGAATTCATTGAAATTTCTCTTCGAAAAGAGAAAAAAAAACTAACAGCTGGTTGAAACTGTTTTGTTTTTGGTTTTTGTAAACACGTCCAGGAGAACACCTTTAAGGATAGATGTGCATCTGGGTTTTAGAATGAACGTTGGACCCGGAGGCAAACACTGGAAACCTATGACTAATATTGAAATAATATTCACAGACAGTTGTCATGGCAGCCTGCTCATTCTGCACAAAATAGAACCCACTGCATTTTAACAAGATTTAGCAAAGGAAAGCTGCTAGCCTGCAGACAGCCTCTAACTGCGTTAAACAACCTACTAATTGGTTTTGGTTTTATCATTATATATAGCCTTCAGACTATACCCTAATTGTATACCAAAAAGTCACAAACACTTAAAATCACTAACAAAAACACTAAGATGATCTTAATTTAACACCTCCACCACTCTTGAAATCTTCCCATCAAACTATAAAGAAAGCTTATAGGCAAGTCCCATTGTGTGCACAGTTGAATCCACTTAGAAATCTAAAGACAGTAAGTTTGGGAGAATCAGAGGGAAATGTCATTTCTGTCACCAATTAGCATTGGCTGGATGCCACTATCAGTCACTTCCTTTTAAGCAGGGTTCCGTAGGAGTAGTCAATTTGGGGAGTAGCCAAACTGCTCTGTGCTCAGCTACACAGTCCCAGGGGAGTGACTTTAGAAACTGGAGGCATCTTGAATAGTAGAAATAAGGGAGGGGAGACAAAGTATTTTCAGTTGATCTGTTTCTCTCTTGAGTGGCTATCTATCAAGTCTAAGCTCACTGAATGTAACTGCAGATGATTTTGTAGATGACATATAGCTGGTGTTGAGAGGAATACCTTGCAAAGCCATCTTTCCTAATAGATAGGCTTTTGCATATCACCCTGCCCCCTCTCCTGCCTTCTCTTTGAGAGAGAAGAGACAGAGTCGAATTAAAAGTCAATAACATAAAAAAATTCAGTAACATCCGAAGTTAGGAAAAACTTATCAAGCCATTATCATCCATTAACATCTTGAAACAAATTAGTCCTTTGGGTTAATTAATGTTCTCTAAATTCCTTGAGATGGGGCCATGTTCAGTTCAGTTCAGTTCAGTTCAGTCGCTCAGTCATGTCCGACTCTTTGCGACCCCATGAATCGCAGCACACCAGGCCTCCCTATCCATCACCATCTCCCGGAGTTCACTCAGACTCACGTCCATCGAGTCCGTGATGCCATCCAGCCATCTCATCCTCGGTCGTCCCCTTCTCCTCCTGCCCCCAATCCCTCCCAGNATGAATCGCAGCACGCCAGGCCTCCCTATCCATCACCATCTCCCGGAGTTCACTCAGACTCACGTCCATCGAGTCCGTGATGCCATCCAGCCATCTCATCCTCGGTCGTCCCCTTCTCCTCCTGCCCCCAATCCCTCCCAGCATCAGAGTCTTTTCCAGTGAGTCAACTCTTCACATGAGGAGGCCAAAGTACTGGAGTTTCAGCTTTAGCATCATTCCTTCCAAAGAACACCCAGGACTGATTTCTTTTAGAATGGACTGGTTGGATCTCCTTGCAGTCCAAGGGACTCTCAAGAGTCTTCTCCGACACCACAGTTCAAAAGCATCAGTTCTTTGGCGCTCAGCTTTCTTCACAGTCCAACTTTCACATCCATACATGACCACTGTTGGCTCTATTCTCAGGCTTCAAACTGGTGTCTCTCAAACCTTGTGATCACCCACATTAACTTCTCAACATCCTCTTATGTTTCAGTAATTCTCCACACTTGAATCCTCGAGGAGAAACAAGAAATTTGCTCTCCCAGCCTCTTTCATAGCAGGAGCACAGGTGTGTAACCTAGGCTCTGCCAGAGACCTCAATTTAGAAGAGAGCAACAGGAGTCAAGGGATTATGAAAGCTGTCATCCGCCAAAGTTAGTTTGCAGAGACAGCAGTATCAGAGACTCTGGACCCCATCACGGGCTTGAGTTTCTAAGTCTGTATTCAAAAGGGGCAGACATGGGCAGGTCTCTCTGCTGGTACAGACCTGCAATGATATTCAGACATTATTCCTGGCTTTAGAGTCTCCAAAGCCAGCCTTCTCGGAGAGCCTCTGGGCCACCAAATATCCTTTAATAAATATTTTGTTCTTAAACTAGGAGAAGTGTTGAATCAGCTTAGATGATGTTATACCCTAAATCCCAGTATTTTACACTTCTCAAGGTTTATTTTTCACTCCTGTTTTGTGCAGGCTGGCTGCAGTTCAGTAACATGTAATCTTTCCTCTAAGACTTGGGCCAACCTCTCTCGGGGGCATTGCTATACTCATAATAAAGGGGAAATATCAAAGCAGCACCCCACAAGCTGACCTTCACACCTCTGCTGGGAAGTGAGGCACATTACTGTGCCCACATCCAACTGCTGAAAATAAGTCACTCAGTCAAACCTATCCGTGGGCCAATGGTGTAAAACTCCCACCTGGGAAGAGCAGTAAATATCTGGGGCAAGAAGCTTCTGCTGTAGGCAACAGAATCCCCAGCCTCTGGATTATCTGACACTGAGTCCAGGGTGAACAAGGAAATGTTTCCTCTCAGGAATTCACACAAAAGGCCCAGAATAAGCTCTGACTGGGACTGACTGACCTAGCATGAGTCATCTCCAATCTTGAACAGCTCCATTCAAGATATTTTTATGGAATGGTTACTATGTAACAGGTCCTACTTAGATTCCACAGAATGTAACAGTGAACAAAATCAAATCCATGCCCTCACAGAACTTTCTGGTTGAGAATGATAAGGGGCAGAAAATATTAGAAATAAATAAATATCTAGAAAATTACATGGCAGTGCAGTGTAGAGAAAAATAAAGCAGGAAAGGAGGATATTCAGTTTCCAGGGTAAAGGGGAAAGGAAAATAGCAATTTTAAACAGGGCAGTCAGGGGAAGATTGCTGAGGATTGGGCAAATACCTGAGCAAGGTGAGAGAGCAATGTGGTGACACAGAGAAAGAGCAGTAAAGGCTGCGAGAATAGCATGTGCAAAGGCCCTGAGGCAGAAAAGGCCTACTGTGTTTGAGGAACAGTAAGCAGGCAAGACCCTGGATCTTGGATCACAGCCTTGTCATGGCGAAGGAGCTTGTATAACTCGGTGAAGCTATGAGCTACGCCATGCAGGGCCACCCAAGAAGGAAGGGTCATAGTGAAGAGTTCTGGCAAAATGTGGTCCAGAGGAGGAGGAAATGGCAAACCACTCCAGTATTCTTGCCTGGAGAAGCCCATGGACAGTATGAAAAAGCAGAACAATATGACACCACAAGATGCATGCCCCTCCCATTGTAAAGTGTCCAATATACTACTGGGAAAGACCAGCAAGCAACTACTAATAGATTCAGCAAGAATGAAATGGCTAGGCAAAAGCGAAAACGATGTTCAGTTGTCGATGTGTCTGGTGGTGAAAGTAATTTGATGCTGTAAAGAACAATACTGCATAGGAACCTGGAATGTTAGGTTCATGAATCAAGGTACATAGGACATGGTCAAGCAGGAGATGGCAAGAATTAATATCAATATCTTAGGAATCAGTGAACTCAGATGGACAGGAATGAGAGGATGTAATTTATATGACCATTATATCTGCTGCTGGGCTAGAATCCCTTAGAAGAAACAGAGTAGCCCTCATAGTCAACAAAAGAGTCCTAAATGCAGTACTTGGGTGCAATCTCAGAAACGACAGAATGATCTCAGTTTGTTTCCAAGGCAAACCATTCAATACCACAGTAATCCAAGTTTATGCCCCAACCACTGATGCCAGAGAAGCTGAAGTTGACCAGTTCTATGAAGACCTACAACACTTTCTAGAATTAACACCCAAAAAAAGATGTCCTTTTCATCACAGGGGACTGGAATGAAAAAGTAGGAAGTTAAGAGATATATGGAGTAACAGGCAAGTTTGACCTTGGAGTACAAAATGAAGCAGGGCAAAGGCTAACAGAGTGTACAAAATGAAGCAGGGCAAAGGCTAACAGAGTTTTGCCAAAAGAACACACTAGTCATAGCAAACATTCTTTTCCAACAGCATAACAGATGACTCTACACATGGATATCACCAGATGATCAATACTAAAATCAGACTGATCATATTCTTTGCAGTTGAAGACAGAGAAGCTCTATACAGTCAGTAAAATCAAGACCTGGAGCTGACAGTGGCTCAGATCATGAACTCCTTACTGCAAAATTCAGGCTTAAATTGAATAAAGTTGTGAAAACCACTAGGCCATTCAGGTATGACCTAAGTCAAATCCCTTATGATCATACAGTGGAAGTAACAAACAGACCCAAGAGATTAGATCTAGTAGACAGAGTGCCTAAAGAACTGTGGACAGAGGAGGCAATAACCAAAACTATGCCAAAGAAATAGAAACTGCAAGAAGGAAAAGTGGTTGTCTGTGGAGGCTTTACAAATAGCTGAGGAAAGAAGAGAAGCAAAAAACAAGGGAGAAAGGGAAAGATATACCCAACTGCGTGCAGAGTTCCACAGAATAGCAAGGAGAGATAAGAAGGCCTTCTTAAATGAAAAGTGCAAAGAAACAGAGGAAAATAATCGTATGAGAAAGATTAAAGATCTCTTCAAGAAAATTAGAGGTATCAAGGGAACAATTTCTTGTAAGGATGGGCATAATACAGCACAGAAACAGTAAGGACCTAACAGAAGCAGAAGAGATTTAAGAAGAGGTGGCAAGGGACTTCCCTGGTGGTCCAGTAGCTATGACTTTGAACTCCCAATGCAGGGGGCCTCAGTTTGATCTCTGGTCAGCAAACTAGATCTCACATGCCACAACTAAGAGTTTTCATGCGACAACTAAAGACCTAGAGCAGTCAAGTAAATAAATATATATTAAAAAAAAGATGAGGTGACAAGAATACACAGAAGAACTACACAAAAAAGGTCTTATTGACTAAGATAAATGTGGTCTGGTGCGTTAGCTCACCTAGAGCCAAACATTCTGGAGTGTGAAGTCAAGTGGGCCTTAGGAAGCATTACTAAGAACAAAGCTAGGAGAGGTGACGTAATTCCAACTGAGCTATTTAAAATCCTAAAAGATGAGGCTGTTAAAGTGTTGGACTCAATATGCCAGCAAATTTGGAAAACAACAGTGGCCACAGGACTGGAAAGAGGTCAGTGTTCATTCCAATCCCTAAGAAGGGTAATGCCAAAGAATGTTAAAAGTACCATACAACTGTGCTCACTTCACATGCTTAGCAAGGTTATACTCGAAATCCTTTAAGCTAGGCTACAGCAATATGTGAATCAAGAAATTCCAGATGTTCAAGGTGGATTGAGAAAAAGCAAAGGTATCAGACACCAAACTGCCAACCTTCATTGGGTCATGGAGAAAGCAAGGGAATTCCAGAAAAACATCTGCTTCTGCCTAATTGTGGAGAAGGAAATGGCAACCATTTCCAGTATTCTTGCCTAGAGAATCCCAGGGACAGAGAAGCCTGGTGGGCTGCCATCTATGGGGTTGCACAGAGTCGGACACGACTGAAGCGACTTAGCATGCATGCATGCATGCATTGGAGAAGGAAATGGCAACCCACTCCAGTATTCTTGCCTGGAGAATCCCAGGGACAGAGGAGCCTGGTGGGCTTCCATCTATGGGGTTGCACAGAGTCGGACATGACTGATGCGACACAGCAGCAGCAGCTGCTTAATTGACTACATTAAAGCTTGTGACTGTGTGGATCACAACAAACTATGGAAAATTCTTAAAGAGATGGGAATAACCTACCACCTTACTCGTCTCCTGAAAAACCTGTATGCAGGTCAAGAAGTGATAGTTAGAAAAGGACATGGAATAAAGGACTGGTTCAAAATTGAGAAAGAAGTACAACAAGGCTGGATACTGCCACCTTGCTTATTTAACTTATACGCAGAGTACATTATGTGAAATGCCAAGCTGGATGATTCACAAGCTGGAATTAAGACTACTGGGAGAAATATCAACAACCTTAGATATGCAGACGATTCCACTCTAATGCCACAAAATGAAGGGGAACCAAAAAACCTCGAGGAAGGTCAAAAAGGAGAGTGAGAAAGCTGGCTTGAAACTAAACATTCAAAAAACTAAGATCATGGCATCTGGTCCCATCACCTCATGGCAAATAGAAGGAGAAAAAGTGGAAGCAATGACAGATTTTATTTTCTGGGGCTCCAAAATCACTGCAGATGAGGACTGCAGCCATGAAATTAAAAGACACTCCTTAGAAGGAAAGTTATGACCAACCTAGATAGCATATTGAAAAGCAGAGACATGATTTTGCCAACAAAGTTCTGTCTAGTCAAGGCTATGGTTTTTCCAGTGGTCATCTATGGATGTGAGAGTTGGACTGTGAAGAAAGCTGAGCGCCAAAGAATTGATGCTTTTGAACTGTGGTGTTGGAGAAGACTCGAGAGTTCCTTGGACTGCAAAATCCAACCAGTCCATCCTAAAGGAGAACAGTCCTGGGTGTTCACTGGAAGGACTAATGTTGAAGCTGAAACTCCAACACTTTGGCCACCTGATGCAAAGAGTTGACTCATTGGAAAAGACACTGATGCTGGGAATGATTGGGGGCAGGAGGAGAAGGGGATGACTGAAGATGAGATAGTTGGATGGCATCACCAACTCGATGGACATAGGTTTGGGTGAACTCCGGGAGTCAGTGATGGACAGGGAGGCCTGGTATGCTGAGGTTCACAGGGTCGCAAAGAGTTGGACACGAATGAGCAACTGAACTGAACTGCACCAATCAATTGGTACACCTCATTAACAAATTAAAAGATAAAAACCATATGATCATCTCAATAGATACAGAGAAAGCTTCTGACAAAATTCAACAGCCATTTATGAAAAAAAAAAAAAAAAAACTCCAGAAAGTAGGCATAGAAGGAACATACCTCAACATAATAAAGGCCACATACAACGAACCACAGCAAACATTATCCTCAACGGTGAAAAACTGAAAGCATTTCCCCTAAGATCAGGAACAAGACAAGGGTGCCCACTCTCAACACTACTATTCAACACAGTTTTGGAAGTCCTAGCCATACCAAGCAGAGAAGAAAAAGAAATAAAAGGAATCCAGATTGAAAAAGAAGTAAAACTATTTGCAGATGACATGAATTCTTTACATAGAAAACCCTAAAGATGCCACGAGAAAATTGTTAGAGCTAATCAATGAATATAGAAAAGTTGCAGGATAAAAAATTAATACACAGAAATCCCTAGCATTCCTATACACTAACAATGAGAAATCAGAAAGAGAAATTAAGGAGACAATCTCATTTACCATTGCAAACAAAAGAATAAAATGCTTAGGAATAAATTTACCTAGAAAAACAAAAGACTTGTATGCAGAAATTTATAAGACACTGATGAAAGAAATCAAAAACAACACAAACAGATGGAGAGATACACCATGTTTGGATAGGAAGAGTCTATACTGGTGGCTCAGAGGTTAAAGTGTCTGCCTCCAATGCGGGAGACCCGGGTTCAATCCCTGGGTTGGGAAGATCCCCTGGAGAAGGAAATGGCAATCTACTCCAGTATTCTTGCCTGGAGAATCCCATGGATGGAGAAGCCTAGTAGGTTACAGTCCATGGGGTCGCAAAGAGTCGGACACGACTGAGCGACTTCACCTACCTACCTACCTACCCGAACAATCTACAGATTCAATGCAATCTCTATCAAACTACCAATGGTATTTTTCAAAAAACTAGAAAAAATAATTTCACAATTTGTATGGAAACATAAAAGACACCGAATAGCCAAAGCAATATTAAAGAAAAAAAAAATGGAGATGGAGGAATCAAGCTTCCTGATTTCAGACTATACTACAAAGCTACAATCATTAAGATAGTATGGTACTGACACAAAAACAGAAATATATATCAATGGAACAAGATAGAAAGCCTGGAGATAAATCCACACACCTATGGGCACCTTATCTCTGACAAAGGAGGCAAAAATATACAATGGAGAAAAGACAATCTGTTCAATAAGTGGTGCTGGGAAAACTGGTCAGCTATGTGTAAAAGAATGAAATTAGAATACTTCCTAACACAACACACAAAAATAAACTCAAAATGGATTTAAGACCTAAATGTAAGACCAGAAACTATAAAATTCTTAGAGGAAAACATAGGCAGAACACTCTTTGACATAAATCACAAGATCCTCTAAGACCCACCTCCCAGAGTAATGGAAATAAAAACAAAAATAAACAAATGGGACCTAATTAAACTTAAAAATTTTTGCACAATGAAGGAAACTATAAGCAAGGTGAAAAGACAACCCTCAGAATGGGAGAAAATAACAGCAAATGAAACAACTGNCGGCCCCCAGCGCCCGGAGCGCCCAGGGGTGGCGTGCGGGGCCCGGGGGCGCCGCGCCTTCCATGCGCCGAGGCGCGCCCCGAGGCAGCCGGGGGCCCGCGCCGAAGCCGCCGCCCGCGCTGAGCCGCGGCCCGCGCCCGGCGGCAGCATGAGCCAAGCCGAGCTGTCCACCTGCTCGGCGCCGCAGACGCAGCGCATCTTCCAGGAGGCCGTGCGCAAGGGCAACACGCAGGAGCTGCAGTCGCTGCTGCAAAACATGACCAACTGCGAGTTCAACGTGAACTCGTTCGGGCCGGAGGGCCAGACTGCGTTGCACCAGTCGGTCATCGACGGCAACCTGGAGCTGGTGAAACTGCTGGTCAAGTTCGGCGCGGACATCCGCCTGGCGAACCGCGACGGCTGGAGCGCGCTGCACATCGCCGCGTTCGGCGGCCACCAGGACATCGTGCTCTATCTCATCACCAAGGCCAAGTACGCCGGCGGAGGCCGGTGATGCCGGTCCAGACCCCGGCCCGCACGCGGGCCCCGCGCGCGTCCTCCTTGCTGTACCTTCCCGCCAACTACCTCGGTGTGCGCCCGGCCCTCGGCGCCCGCGGCCACCACGAGTCCGGCGCGCGCGTCCGTGCCCACGGGGGCCGCGCCCGCCCGCCCGCGGCCGGGGGCCAGGGCCGCCTCCCCTCGCGGCCACCGGGGACCGGCCGGGGCGCTTCCCACGGCCCCGCCCGCCGCCGCGCGGGTGGGGGAGGAGCGCGGGCCCCAGCCCCTTTGAAATCTGAGTCTCGCCACCAGCAAGTTCGGAATCCCGAGACACCGGATCCTCCTGCTCGAAATGTTTTCTCCTGAAGGTGGAAGGACCCGTGGCCGACGCGCGACGGAGATGCTCTGCCGATCCCCGGGGCTCTAAACTATTTATCACGTGTGTGCATATTTGTGGGTGATGTTTGTGCGCCTGAATTTTGTGTTTGGAAAATATTGTGCGTGGTCAATGTGGTTAAGGGGGGGGTGGGCGGGGAGATGTCCTTTTTTTTTTTAGTCTTAAAACTAAAAACTTGAGTCTTGTCATTTGGTTGCACTGAAAATATCGCCCAGCCTGATGGTTCCCCCGCGCTGCTCCGTCCCCTCCGGCTTCTCCCCCTCAGCTCCTCTCCTCCGCCCGCCCCGCCTTCCCCTCTCACACACACGATTCCGCGTGAGTTTTGGAAGCCCCGGGCCCCCCTCCGCTTTCTCTGGTGAGAGGCCGCCATCCGCCAAGCCTGCCGGTTTTCAGAGCTTCCGTGGGAGCCTGGGTGCTCGGGTGTGGCGGTGACGGAGGTGGGGATCAAGCCTTTCTAGTTAGTTCTATTATAGTTAACAGTCGATTGCACACTTTTTTAAAAAAAGTAAATGGATTTGCCACAATTAAATGTCATAACATTTATGACAATATAAAATATTAACATATTTTAAGCCAAGTTTTAGGTGTATTTTTTGAATCTTGGTTATAGACCCAATTTTAAAGGGCGTTGTATCCAGCGTTGTGAAGGCAACTGTACCCATATTTATATTTTTATAAAATGCCTATAAGACTGTGACTCTCTTGTGCTACTTGCCGAGTGAGCTGAAGGGCCGCTTTACCCCTCTTCAGCCTCCCAGAGCTTCCAGGACCCGATTCGAATCCGAAAGCCCTGCCAGGCGGGAGGGGCCACTCGAGGACCCAGGCCGGAGGCCGTCCGTCTGCGTCACTCTTAGTCCCGAAAGGCGCCCTTCCTGGTCTCCGAGGTTCCAATTTTCTATGCAAACCCACACCCCTTGTTGTTTTGATNACCCGATTCGAATCCGAAAGCCCTGCCAGGCGGGAGGGGCCACTCGAGGACCCAGGCCGGAGGCCGTCCGTCTGCGTCACTCTTAGTCCCGAAAGGCGCCCTTCCTGGTCTCCGAGGTTCCAATTTTCTATGCAAACCCACACCCCTTGTTGTTTTGATCCTGAGAAATAAAAGGGAGGCTGAATTATTCAAATTTAAATGAGGCTTCCCCAGGGGAGAAGTGCTGCTGACCCTTCGTGCAAAAATGGGGAGCACTTGAGGACACAGGTGGGTGGAGGCCCTTTGTGCGTGGCTGGTCAGATTTGGGCAGTCATCTGTGGCTTTTTATAAAACCTTGTGTGAGAAGAATATATTGATAATGTCAGTGAAAAGCAGACATTGAAACTGAGGCACAGATTACTCCAAAAGGAGTTTTTCTGTATATTTTTTTCTAGATGCAAATACCTTAATTATGTTAATTAATGTTAAGACTTTCTAGGCTTACGTGGAAGCTGTATATGGGTCCCGGTGTGATCACTTCTAACTGGATGAAGTCTGCAGCACATTCCTGAGTGTACGATATAGACTTGTAGCCCAGCATGAAAAATTTATAAATAAATTTTTCATTGATGTTTTTATATTAAAAAAAAAGTCTGTTGGTTCTTCTTGGGCTTGGCACAGAATGAGAGTCAGGCTGCAACGTGCTGTTTGCAGTGACGACCGCGCAGTGCTTGGCTTGTCTCCACCGCAAGACAGAGCCTGGGAAGCTGGCTCTGGGCTCAGCTCAGAGGCACCGCAGTGGCCACGCAACAGGGCTTGTGAGGACCCCGCCTGCCCGCCTTCTTCCAGCCGCGGGAGCACCCCAGGGCGCCCAGAGCCGCTTCCCCTGCTCCTGGCAAAGCAGCCAAAGCCTCCCCCTGGGAGTTCTGCTTGAAACTCCCCCCTCCACCCCCAAAGCCAGCCTGCCAAGGCGCCTCTTGCCTCCTCGCCCCCAGCCACTATGGGTTTCTGCTGGACCACCTGCTGCACAGAAAGGGTTCCCTTTAAATGTGGGGGAGCTTCTGATGACTGTAAGGCCCCTTCCCCTCTGGTCCCTAGTGCCTCCTGAGAGTTAAGGCCAGCATGCCCCAAGCAGCCACTCCCCCAGGGCACAGACCCCGAAGGCGACTCTGGTCCACCCCTGGGGCTGGTATAGGAGGGGCTTCAAGGGAGGGACAGCCACCCCCTACTCCCCCAGCCCTCCTCCCCCCTGCAAGAGCAGCCTGCCCAGAGGGGACTGAGAGAGCCAGGCCTCGAAGCTTTAACTTGCCTGCCACCCGGGAGTCACAGGGTAACTTGTTCCTGCAAATCTTTCAGACACCCCTTCCAGAAGCCTGAGGGCGGAGGCTTCCCCTCAGGAGGGTCAGGTCTCCCCTCAGGAGGGTTAAGGCTTCCCCTCAGGAGGGTTAAGGCTTCCCCTCAGGAGGGTCAGGTCTCCCCCTCAGGAGGGTCAGGTCTCCCCCTCAGGAGGGTCAGGTCTCCCCTCAGGACGGTCAGGTCTCCCCCTCAGGACGGTCAGGTCAGGACGGTCAGGTCTCCCCCTCAGGACGGTCAGGTCTCCCCCTCAGGAGGGTCAGGTCTCCCCTCAGGACGGTCAGGTCTCCCCCTCAGGACGGTCAGGTCAGGACGGTCAGGTCTCCCCCTCAGGACGGTCAGGTCTCCCCCTCAGGAGGGTCAGGTCTCCCCTCAGGACGGTCAGGTCTCCCCCTCAGGACGGTCAGGTCAGGACGGTCAGGTCTCCCCCTCAGGACGGTCAGGTCTCCCCCTCAGGAGGGTCAGGTCTCCCCTCAGGACGGTCAGGTCTCCCCCTCAGGACGGTCAGGTCAGGACGGTCAGGTCTCCCCCTCAGGACGGTCAGGTCTCCCCCTCAGGAGGGTCAGGTCTCCCCTCAGGACGGTCAGGTCTCCCCCTCAGGACGGTCAGGTCAGGACGGTCAGGTCTCCCCCTCAGGACGGTCAGGTCTCCCCCTCAGGAGGGTCAGGTCTCCCCTCAGGACGGTCAGGTCTCCCCCTCAGGACGGTCAGGTCAGGACGGTCAGGTCTCCCCCTCAGGACGGTCAGGTCTCCCCCTCAGGAGGGTCAGGTCTCCCCTCAGGACGGTCAGGTCTCCCCCTCAGGACGGTCAGGTCAGGACGGTCAGGTCTCCCCCTCAGGACGGTCAGGTCTCCCCCTCAGGAGGGTCAGGTCTCCCCTCAGGACGGTCAGGTCTCCCCCTCAGGACGGTCAGGTCAGGACGGTCAGGTCTCCCCCTCAGGACGGTCAGGTCTCCCCCTCAGGAGGGTCAGGTCTCCCCTCAGGAGGGTTAGGTCTCCCCTCAGGAGGGTTAAGTCTTCCGCTCAGGAGGGTCAGGTCTCCCCTCAGGAGGGTCAGGTCTCCCTCAGGAGGGTCAGGTCTCCCCTCAGGAGGGTCAGGTCTCCCTCAGGAGGGTTAGGTCTCCCCTCAGGAGGGTTACAGCGTGTTTTGTTCCCAGGACACAAAGACGCACTGTTATTCCCCTGTTCCTACTTTGCATCTCCAGCTCTGCTCTGCCCTGAGGATTTTCCAAGGGGATTTTCAGTTGGTTAAACAGACGTTCGTGGACCCCTGGCTGGTGTGGGGCCGATGGGCCGGCTCCCTCCCAAGACACCACAGAGACAGACGGAGTATGAGCCCCCAGGGGAGGTGGTGTCCACCTGGCCGCTCAGGCCCAGTGAGGAGGTCTGCCCTGGGGGGAGGGGTACCTGGCCCCGAAGGAAAAGGTGCTGCAAGAATGTGGACGCTGTCGGGGCACCTGGCCTGGGTACTACCTGGCCACCCACGTGGCTGGAACAGGCTCCACTTCCCACGCTGACACCGCAGGAGAGTCAAAGCTATCGGCAAACGGAGGGAGGGCGCAGGCTCCCGACGCAGGCCCCCAGCTGAGCGGCCAGGGCCGGGTGCCCACTGCAGGGGGGTTGGCCAGCGCTTCACCTGGGGCCCCCGCCACCCGCCTCAGGCTTCAGACGCGGGACCAGCTCTTTAAGCCTCTAGGTGGCCCGGGTGCCAAAGAGGTGCAGTGAGCCCCCCCGCCCCCGCCCGGCCTCCAGGATCCCACGGTGGGTGCGAGGTGTGTGCGAGGAGGAGGCCAGGCCTCCCGGCCAGGGCACCCCAGGGGGAGCGGTCTGGCAGGCAGCCCCCGGGCCTCTGGGAAGCCCCGGAGTGGCTGCCGTGGAGGAAGCAGACAGACCAGCGACCAAGGGCAGGGCCGGAGCCTTTCTCCCGGCCAGGACTGCTGGCAGCTCCTGGCCACTGTCAGGCTCCCTGACCTAAGCCCTGCGGAACTCAGGAAGTGTTTACTGTTGGAAGGCATGCCAGAGAGACCAGGAAATGCAGGCAAATGGTCAGCCAGAAAGAGTGATGTCCAAAGCCAGTGGGCGTGGGAGCCAGGAGAGAGCCGGCCGGAGCTGAGAGCCGAAGCAGCGGGTGAGCAGGGCGAGGGGGCCGGCGGCCCTCCAGCTCTGCCCCGCAAAGGCCCTGCGGTCAGCACAGGGCGCTCAGCTCTGACCTGCCGGAGGCAAGCGCCTCCTCGGACCGCGTGGAGCCTGCCGGAGGAGGCCGGCCTACACCCGGCTTGCCAGGCTCGGGGGCAACAGAGAAACAAAGCCCGGGGCCAGAGTCTGCCCGCGCGGCCCCGGGAGGTCTGGGAACCGCCGCGGGCTCCTCCCGAGGCCTCCCGGGCACCCCCTCCCGGGGCTCCTGGGTTTGGGGAGGCCCCTCCCGCCCCGCCCCGCCGCGGCTGGCCCGGGCTCCCCTCCTCTCTGCCCGGCGCATTCTTCTGCTTGGCTGTACGTCGGGTCGTCGCGGCTCGCGTCCGTCTGTCGATCTTTCTTCTCGCGCCCCCTCCAAAGCGGCGGGCCCCATTCATTCCCGAGGCCTCTGCCCTTTCCTGCGCGCCGGTCCGCTCGGCGAGCAGCTGCTATGCTAATGAGCAGGGGGCGGGGGGCGGGGGGCGGCGCGGCTGCGGGGAGCCGGACGGGGGCACCCGCGGGGGAGCCGGCGTGGCGAGGCAGTGGGGGGCGGCGGGGAAGTGTGGCCCGGCCGGGGGGCGCAGGCGCTCCCAGAGGCCCGATCTCTGCGTTCAGAAGCCGCGAGGGCGCCCGCCCCGCGCACCCACTCGCGGGCCGAGGGGTGCCCGGGGTAGAGACCAGCTGTCGTCTTGCTCCGGGGTCGCGGCCTGGGGAGGCCGGCTGGTTCTGGAGGCGCCCGCCCCCGCGCCCACCGGCGCGCCCCTCGCAGGCGGGGGACTGGGCCGGACGCGGAGCCCGACGGCCCCGCCGCCCCCCGGCCCGGGTGGTTGGATGCGGGCCCCGCCGAGGCGGTGCCCCGGGGCCCGGGTCGCGGCGAAAGGGGACGGGGCGAGACGGCCGGGGAGGACGCGCGGCGTCCGAAGGTCGACGACGGCTGGGAGCGGGTGGCCTCTGAACCCGGCTCCCGGGGCCGGGGCGAAGCCGCCGCCGGCCGGGCGCCCACGAGCGCGGCCGGCGAACAGCGCCCCAGGCCGGGCTCGGACCCGGGCTCGGAGGCCGGCGGCCCGGGCTGTGCTGCCGCCCCGCGGCCGCCGCGGACACTGCGCCAGGGGCCGGGGCTCCCGGGCCGCGCAACCCCGCCTGCAGCGGACCCCGGCCCGGGGGTCCTCCGCGCACCCGCGACCTCGTCTTCTCCGAGGGGCCCGGGGCAGCTGAGGGCCGGGACTCGACGGTCAGGTTTCGAGCCGAAGGCGGTCGGGGTGGGCGCAGGCCTGGCTCGGGTGCCCGCGGGGGACAGCGCCCTGCAGGCCCCGGTCGGTCGCCGCTTTGGCGACAGCACCGGCCGGGCCAGGGGGCACCTTGCGGAGGGGCGGCCGCGGAGGTCCGCTGCCTGGCAGGTAGGGCGCTGGAGCAGGTCGACGGTCCAAGGAGGGGGCAGCTGTGCTGACCTATTGATGGACATTGAAAAATGAACAATTTTCAGTGTCCTGAGCTGAGTTTTATTCGGGATCTTAGGGAGCACTGTAGCCCCGGAGACAGCTTCCCATAGCTCTGAGTGAGGGGCTGCTCCCTAACAGTGGGGGAGCAGCCGGTATCCTCGTGGCCTGGCGGGGGCATCGGGGGAGCCCCTGGGGGCGGTGACCACCCGGAGTGCTGCAGCCAAGCACACATTTCAGTGGAAGGTAGCTGGGAGTACTGATGATTTTCTCGTTTTTCTCTGTATGGAAAGACACAAACATCTGTCCACAAGTTTTCCTGAAATATATCTAACTCTCTAAGGGGCCTGTTTTCCCAAAGCACAAAGTGCCTCATCCTGTCTTTCATTCTGAATTCCTTTCAGGGTGCATGGTAGGTCAGTGACTGCAGCGGCTGATGACTCGATCTTTGTACAATCCATCGTGGCTTCTACAGGCCCCGGAAGGAGACCCAAGCCAGGGCCCGGGGAAGTGAGCCCATCACGGCCCTGCTGGAGTGACTGGCTGTAGTGTGCTGTTCTCCTATTTGGTCAAAAGGGGAAGGAAGGACATTCCAGGGCCCCGGGCCACAAAGAGCAGTCAGCAGGACAGAGGATAAGCGGAAGCCCCGTGGACACGGCCACCACGTGACTCACTTCAAGACACAGACTGCATCCATCAGAACCAGCAGGTCCAGCTGTGGGGTGCTAGAGGAACATGCACAGAGCCTGGAGCCCCAGCAGAGGGGGCGGGTAGTGGGCACGGCTCCGGTGGTCAGGGGAGGCTGGCCCTGGGACTGCAGTCTGCTGGCCGTCTTCTTGCCCTGTCCTCCATGCCACAGACAGTATCTGTGCTGGGCATGACCAAGGAAAAGACCTCTCTCTCCGTCCGAACTCTTGCCTGGTTCAGAGGTGGGGCCTAGAGACCAGGCTAACCCCTGGTGGGTAAAATCTGCCTCTTCATGTCTAGGGGCCCCTTGTTGGTGCCCTGTGAACAAGAACACTCAAGAGAGCCAAGCCCAAACTGTCCCAAAGGAGTCTGATGGAGCATGATGACACGCAAACAAGACAGAGTGCATTTCTCCTCCTGAAGGTGGAGTAGCTGGTGTTGGGCTGGTATGTGTCCATTAGGGTACAGACTGGTGTTCTGCTGGGTGGGCCTTTCATTCACATGGCTCAAAACGGCAGCCCTTATCCAGCCATCAAGACTACATTCCAGCCAACAGTGAGGAGGTGGGGAAGGGCGGCGACGGGGAGCGGAAGAGGCCTGGGCCTTAGCCTTTCAGGCCACTTCCAAGCCGCTTTTGCTAAGTCTCCTCACGTCCCATTGGCTAGAGCACAGTCACATGGCCAACCTGCAAGGGAGGCTGGGAAGGGGAGTCTCTATTCAGTGCGGGCCGGCCTAGAGCAGGCCAGAGGAGGGAGGGCTGCGGCCGCGAGGTGCTCCGCCTCTGCCCAGGGAGGCTGTGTGCAGGCCGGGCCGTCAGGCAGGCTCGTCTGCGTCCCGTGCTCTGCCTTGTTCTTGCCCAACGGGAGGTTTCTGCTGAAGAACTCTCTAAGAATTAAAGCTGTCCAAGGATGGACTGAACATATGGAAAGTGGAAGCACTCCTGGGTGTGGGCAAAAGCCCGCCTCGTGGGCACCAGGATTTACACCTCCGGGGCCTGGCAGGTCACACTTGCACCGCCCCTTGAGAACCCCGAAGCAGGGGGCGCCCGTCCGCTTCTCCAGCAGAGGGCTGACGCCGCAGGTCCAGCGAACAGTGCTGCTGTGTGGCCATCGGGAGGCGGGGGGCCGGGCCACGCTCGGGGCGCCCTGCTCCCTGCGTGCCCAGGGCAGGCCTGGGCGCAGACGAGGGCCAGCCTCTGCACCCTGCTGCCCGTTCCCAGCTCGCCCGCCTCCCGCTCCTTTATCTCAGGGCAAAGTAAGGAGTAGCCCAGGACTTGGAGTTCTCAAGGTTATTTTGTCAATCAAGGGTTCCTTCCCAAGATGCCTTCTGGGGCAAGGCTTCTTTTCATTCTAATCAAGGTTGAAAGAAAATCGTTAAGTTTATCATTCACATTCCGAAAAATCAACTTTACTGTGGTGTAATCTACGTACAATAAAATGCACCCATTTAGAGTGTGGAAAGTACAGACAGATGTGTGCACCCGGATGCTCCACACAGCCCAAATACAGAGCACTCTCCTCAGCCCCCGGGTCTCTCCCGCCCAGGTCACCTTAGCCCTCCACATGGGTTACAGGATCACAGGCAACAGGACCGCCATGAGCACTTCCTGGATTTCTGACTCCCTCTACTTTGGAGAGGGGAGTAGGTCTTTTTTTTTTTCCCCACTAGAAGAATCTGGCTGATACCACCCAAAACACAGGATAGTTTTCATTGGTAGTATTTCTGGGAACAAAATTGTCCTAAATAAAGGTCCAGGCAGCACAGGGCCCCCTCAGAGGGCCCGGGGAGGGTGGGCACAGAGCGCCCCCGCCCCCCACCTTACATTCAGAAAACACTCCATTCCTGTCTCTTGGGCACTGATCCCTAAGGACTGGGACTCTGACCCCAGGGTGCTTTTAGACAATCATCTTATCAAGTTAACGTTTAGAAAATAAAACATTACCCTGGGCATTTATCCAGAAAAGGTGAGAACTCTATGTTCACAGCAGCACTATTATTTACAATAGCCAAGACGTGGAAGCAACCTCGATGCTCGTCCACAGAAGGGCGGTTAAAGAAGATTCGATACACACACACACACAGTGGAGTGTTAGCCCTAAAGAAGGGTGGAACAGTGCTGCCTGCAGCCATGCGGGTGGACCTAGAGATCGTCATGCTGTAGTCAGACAGGGAAAGACAGATGCCGTGCGATGTCACTTGTATGTGGAGTCTGAAACATGGCACAGCTGAACTCACTGACAAATCAGAAGTAGACTCAGTTCCGACGCTCAGCCGTGTCTGACCCTTTGCGACCCTGAAGACTGCAGCATGCCAGGCTCCCCTGTCCATCACCAGTTCCCGGAGCTTGCTCAGACTCATGTCCGTTGAGCTGGTGATGCCATCCAACCTCATCCTCTGTCGTCCCCCTCTCCTGTCCTTCAACCTTTCCCATCCTCAGGGTCTTTTCCAGTGAGTCAGTTCTTTGCATCAGGTGGCCAAAGTATTGGAGCTTCAGCTTCAGCATCAGTTCTTCCAATGAATATTTAGAACTGATTTCCTTTAGTGAAGTGAAGTCACTCAGTCGTGTCCAACTCTCTGCGGCCCCATAGACTGCAGCGTACCAGGCTCCTCTGTCCATGGGATTTTCCAGGCAACAGTGCTGGAGTAGATTGCCATTTCCTCCTCCAGGGGATCTTCCCAACCCAGGGCTCGAACCCAGGTCTCCCGCACTGTAGACAGGCGCTTTACCATCTGAGCCACCAGGGAAATCTGATTTCCTTTAGATAGACTGTTTGATTTCCATGCAGTCCAAGGGACTCTCAACAGTCTTCTCCAGCACCACAGTTCAAAAGCATCAGTTCTTCAGTGCTCAGCTTTCTTTATGGTCCAGCTCTCACATCCATACATGACTACTGGAAAAATCATAGCTTTGACTAGACAGACTGTTGTCAGCAAAGTAATGTCTCTGCTTTTTAATACCCTGTCTAAGGTTGTCATAGATTTTCTTCCAAGGAGCAAGTGTCTTTTAATTTCATGGCTGCGTCACCATCTGCTGTGATTTTGGAGCCCAAAAAATAAAGCCTGTTTCCATTGTTTCCCCATCTATTTGCCATGAAATGATGGGACCAGATGTGATGATCTTAGTTTTTTGAACACTGAGCCAGCTTTGAATTATAAGCCAGCTTTTTACTCTCCTCTTTCACCAGCATTAACAGGCTCTTAGCTCCTCTTCACTTTCTGCCATAAGGGTGGTGTCATCTGCATATCTCAGGTTATTGATATCTCTCCCGGCAATCTTGATTCCAGCTTGGGCTTCATTCAGGCCGGCATTTCTCACGATGTACTCTGCATATAAGTTAAATAAGCAGAGTGACAATATACAACTTTGATGCACTCCTTTCCCCATCTGGAAGCAGTCCGTTGTTCCATGTCGAGTTCTAACTGTTGCTTCCTGACCTGCATACAGGTTTCTCAGGGGGCAGGGAAGGTGGTCTGGTATTCCCATCTCTTTAAGAATTGTCCAGTTTGTTGTGATCCACACAGTCAAAGGCTTTGACATAGTCAATGGAGCAGAAGTAGATGATTTTCTGAAACTCTCTTGCTTTTTCTGTGATCCAACAGATGTTGGCAGTTTGATCTCTGGTTCCTCTGCCTTTTCTAAATCCAGCTTGAATCTGAAAGTTCTCAGTTCAGGTACTATTGAAGCCTGCCTTGGAGAATTTTGAGCATTACTTTGCTAGTGTGTGAGATGAGTGCAGTTGTGAAGTAGTCTGAGGATTCTTTGGCATTGCCCTTTGGGAATGGAACGAAAACTGACCTTTTCCAGTCCTGTGGCCACTGCTGAGTTTTCCAAAATTGTTGGCATATTGAGTGCAGCACTTTCACAGCATCATCTTTTAGGATTTGAAATAGCTCAGCTGGAGTTCCATCACCTCCACTAGCTTGGTTTGTAGTGGTGCTTCCTAAGGCCCACTTGACTTCACACTCCTGGATGTCTGGCTGTAGGGGAGTGATCGCACCATCATGATTATCTGCATCATGAAGAGTCTTTTTGTACAGTTCCTCTATGACACTCACAGACATAGAAAATGAACTTGGGACTTCCCTGGCAGTCCAGTGGCTGAGACGAGGACAGGGTTCGACCCCTGAGTCAGGGAGCTAAACCCCACATGCCACAGATAAGAGTTCCCATGCCGCAACTAAGATCTTACACAAAGTAAACCACTACTTAATTAAAAACGGAAGATAATCAACTATACTTCAATAAAAAGGGATTATTTTTTAAATAAGACAACTACAAGCTACCATGCGTAAATTGGAGAACTAATAAGAACCTGCCGTACACAACAGGGAATTCCGTTCGACACTCTGTAATGGCCTCTTTGGGGAAAGAATCTTAAAAACGCCACAGCGGCTGTCGATATATGTGTGACTTGACTCACCTTGCCATATACCTGACACTGCACTGTGAGTCAGCTGTACTCCAATAAAATTTTTTTAAATAAAACTAAATAAAAAAGACAACCCCCCAGAGTTTAATGGGCAAGCCTGGAGCAGACCCTCCATACGCGCGAGCGTGCGCGCTGAGTCGCCGCGGTCGCGTCCGCCTCTGCGCGGCCCTGTCCGTGGGGATGCTGGGGCGGGTTGCCGTGCCCTCCTCCAGGGGATCTTCCCGGCCCGGGGCTGGAACCTGTGGCTCCTGCGCTGCAGGCAGACTCTCTACCGCTGAGCCCCGGGAAGCGCTCGTAAACACACACACGCCCCGGGGCCCAGCCAGCATGTGGAAAGTGCTCCGCGTGGCCAGTCAGCAGGGTCACGCGTATCGAAGCAGCAGCCAAACGCCGCCTGAGACTAGACTGGCTGAAACGGAAAGGCCCCGCGCGCCGCCACGCTGAGGGCTGAGCCCGCCGGCGCCACCCCCGCCGCGGGGGGCTGTGGCAGGCGGAGCCGTCGCCGAGGAAATGCGTCCAGCCGTTCCCAGGGGCGCGCATTCACCTACCCTTTGACCCCCAAGAAATAAAACATAAGAACACAAAATACATGCAAGAATCTTCGTAGAAGCTCTATTCCTCAGCACCCCAAACATCTGTCAAATTGTCATTTTAAAAATGGTCAGACATTCCTATAAAGGACCACAGCTTAGCAGTGGGGAGCTGGACACGGATGATGCCTTCATATAATTCCATTTCTACCAAGCTCTAGAGGTTTTATAACAGACAAAACCACCCTCTGGTGGAAAGTAGCTTCCCTGGTGTGGGGCGGGTGATGAAGGCTCAGGATCCTTCCAAGGTGACAAGAATGTTCTCTATTTGAAGAGTCATGTGGGTGGGTCACAGATACACAAATTTGTCACTGGTGTGTACACACTGGCATCTCACTGTCTGTTGATTACTCCTCAATTTAAATAAAAACACCAGGATGTGGTGAACCCACAGAATAAAGTCCTGTTACTACCAGTCCATTTCAGCCGCTCAGTCGTGTCCGACTCTTTGGGACCCCATGGACTGCGGCACACCAGGCTCACCTGTCCATCACCAACTCCTGGAGCTGCTCAAGCTTACGTCCATCGAGTCGGTGATGCCATCAACCGTCTCATCCTCTGTCACCACCTCCTCCTGCCTCAGTCTTTCCCAGCATCAGGGTCTTTACCAAGGAGTCGGCTCGTCCCATCAGGTGGCCAAAGTACTGGAGCTTCAGCTTCAGCATCAGTCCTTCCGATGAATATCCAGGACGGATTTCCTTTAGGATTAAGTGGTCTGATCTCCTTGCAGTCCAAGGGTCCCTCAAGAGTCCTCTCCAACACCACAGTTCAAAAGCATCAATTCTTCAGCACTCAGCTTTCTTTATAGTCCAACTCTCACATCCATACACAACCACTGGAAAAACTATAGCTTTCACTAGACAGACCTTTGTTGGCAAAGTAATGCCTCTGCTTTTTAAGATACTGTCTAGGTTGGTCATAGCTTTTCTTTTAAGGAGCAAGAGTCTTTTAATTTCATGGCTGCAGTCACCATCTGCAGTGATTTTGGAGCCCCCAAAATAAAGTCTGTCACTATTTCCATTGCTTCCACATCTATTTTCTGTGAAGTGATGAGACTGCATGCCATGATCTTAGTTTTTTGAATGTTGAGTTTTAAGCCAACTTTTTCACTCTCCTCTTTCACTTTCATCAATAGGCTCTTTAGTTTTTCTTTGCTTTCTACCATAAGGGTGGTGTCATCTGCATATTTCAGGTTATTGATATTTCTTTTGGCAATCTTGATTCCAGCTTGTGCTTCATCCAGCCCAGCATTTCACATGATGTACTCGGCATAGAAGTCAAATAAGCAGGGTGACAATATACAGCCTTGACATACTCCTGTCCCAGTTTGGAACCAGTCTGTTGTTCCATGTCTGGTTCTAACTGTTGCTTCTTGACCTGCATACAGATTTCTCAGGAGGCAGTTAAGGTGGTCTGGTATTCCCAGCTTTTTAAGAATTGTCCAGAGTTTGTTGTGATCCACACAGTCAAAGGCCATGGGTAGTCAATAAAGCAGAAGTAGATGATTTTCTGGGAACTCTCTTGCTTTTTTGATGATCCAGCGGATGTTGGCAATTTGATCTCTGGTTCCTCTGCCTTTTCTAAATCCAGCTTGAACATCAGGAAGTTCACAATTCATGTATTGCTGAGGCCTGGCTTGGAGAATTTTGAGTATTACTTTGCTATTGTGTGAGATGAGTGCAATTGTGCAGTAGTTCGAACATACTTTGGCATTGCCTTTTTTGGGGATTGGAATAAAAACTGACCTTTTCCAGTCCTGTGGCCACTGGTGAGTTTTCCAAGTTTGCTGGCATATTGAGTGCAGCACTTTCACAGCATCATCTTTTAGGATTTGAAATAGCTCAGCTGGAGTTCCATCACCTCCACTAGCTTGGTTTGTAGTGGTGCTTCCTAAGGCCCACTTGACTTCACACTCCTGGATGTCTGGCTGTAGGGGAGTGATCGCACCATCATGATTATCTGCATCATGAAGAGTCTTTTTGTACAGTTCCTCTATGACACTCACAGACATAGAAAATGAACTTGGGACTTCCCTGGCAGTCCAGTGGCTGAGACGAGGACAGGGTTCGACCCCTGAGTCAGGGAGCTAAACCCCACATGCCACAGATAAGAGTTCCCATGCCGCAACTAAGATCTTACACAAAGTAAACCACTACTTAATTAAAAACGGAAGATAATCAACTATACTTCAATAAAAAGGGATTATTTTTTAAATAAGACAACTACAAGCTACCATGCGTAAATTGGAGAACTAATAAGAACCTGCCGTACACAACAGGGAATTCCGTTCGACACTCTGTAATGGCCTCTTTGGGGAAAGAATCTTAAAAACGCCACAGCGGCTGTCGATATATGTGTGACTTGACTCACCTTGCCATATACCTGACACTGCACTGTGAGTCAGCTGTACTCCAATAAAATTTTTTTAAATAAAACTAAATAAAAAAGACAACCCCCCAGAGTTTAATGGGCAAGCCTGGAGCAGACCCTCCATACGCGCGAGCGTGCGCGCTGAGTCGCCGCGGTCGCGTCCGCCTCTGCGCGGCCCTGTCCGTGGGGATGCTGGGGCGGGTTGCCGTGCCCTCCTCCAGGGGATCTTCCCGGCCCGGGGCTGGAACCTGTGGCTCCTGCGCTGCAGGCAGACTCTCTACCGCTGAGCCCCGGGAAGCGCTCGTAAACACACACACGCCCCGGGGCCCAGCCAGCATGTGGAAAGTGCTCCGCGTGGCCAGTCAGCAGGGTCACGCGTATCGAAGCAGCAGCCAAACGCCGCCTGAGACTAGACTGGCTGAAACGGAAAGGCCCCGCGCGCCGCCACGCTGAGGGCTGAGCCCGCCGGCGCCACCCCCGCCGCGGGGGGCTGTGGCAGGCGGAGCCGTCGCCGAGGAAATGCGTCCAGCCGTTCCCAGGGGCGCGCATTCACCTACCCTTTGACCCCCAAGAAATAAAACATAAGAACACAAAATACATGCAAGAATCTTCGTAGAAGCTCTATTCCTCAGCACCCCAAACATCTGTCAAATTGTCATTTTAAAAATGGTCAGACATTCCTATAAAGGACCACAGCTTAGCAGTGGGGAGCTGGACACGGATGATGCCTTCATATAATTCCATTTCTACCAAGCTCTAGAGGTTTTATAACAGACAAAACCACCCTCTGGTGGAAAGTAGCTTCCCTGGTGTGGGGCGGGTGATGAAGGCTCAGGATCCTTCCAAGGTGACAAGAATGTTCTCTATTTGAAGAGTCATGTGGGTGGGTCACAGATACACAAATTTGTCACTGGTGTGTACACACTGGCATCTCACTGTCTGTTGATTACTCCTCAATTTAAATAAAAACACCAGGATGTGGTGAACCCACAGAATAAAGTCCTGTTACTACCAGTCCATTTCAGCCGCTCAGTCGTGTCCGACTCTTTGGGACCCCATGGACTGCGGCACACCAGGCTCACCTGTCCATCACCAACTCCTGGAGCTGCTCAAGCTTACGTCCATCGAGTCGGTGATGCCATCAACCGTCTCATCCTCTGTCACCACCTCCTCCTGCCTCAGTCTTTCCCAGCATCAGGGTCTTTACCAAGGAGTCGGCTCGTCCCATCAGGTGGCCAAAGTACTGGAGCTTCAGCTTCAGCATCAGTCCTTCCGATGAATATCCAGGACGGATTTCCTTTAGGATTAAGTGGTCTGATCTCCTTGCAGTCCAAGGGTCCCTCAAGAGTCCTCTCCAACACCACAGTTCAAAAGCATCAATTCTTCAGCACTCAGCTTTCTTTATAGTCCAACTCTCACATCCATACACAACCACTGGAAAAACTATAGCTTTCACTAGACAGACCTTTGTTGGCAAAGTAATGCCTCTGCTTTTTAAGATACTGTCTAGGTTGGTCATAGCTTTTCTTTTAAGGAGCAAGAGTCTTTTAATTTCATGGCTGCAGTCACCATCTGCAGTGATTTTGGAGCCCCCAAAATAAAGTCTGTCACTATTTCCATTGCTTCCACATCTATTTTCTGTGAAGTGATGAGACTGCATGCCATGATCTTAGTTTTTTGAATGTTGAGTTTTAAGCCAACTTTTTCACTCTCCTCTTTCACTTTCATCAATAGGCTCTTTAGTTTTTCTTTGCTTTCTACCATAAGGGTGGTGTCATCTGCATATTTCAGGTTATTGATATTTCTTTTGGCAATCTTGATTCCAGCTTGTGCTTCATCCAGCCCAGCATTTCACATGATGTACTCGGCATAGAAGTCAAATAAGCAGGGTGACAATATACAGCCTTGACATACTCCTGTCCCAGTTTGGAACCAGTCTGTTGTTCCATGTCTGGTTCTAACTGTTGCTTCTTGACCTGCATACAGATTTCTCAGGAGGCAGTTAAGGTGGTCTGGTATTCCCAGCTTTTTAAGAATTGTCCAGAGTTTGTTGTGATCCACACAGTCAAAGGCCATGGGTAGTCAATAAAGCAGAAGTAGATGATTTTCTGGGAACTCTCTTGCTTTTTTGATGATCCAGCGGATGTTGGCAATTTGATCTCTGGTTCCTCTGCCTTTTCTAAATCCAGCTTGAACATCAGGAAGTTCACAATTCATGTATTGCTGAGGCCTGGCTTGGAGAATTTTGAGTATTACTTTGCTATTGTGTGAGATGAGTGCAATTGTGCAGTAGTTCGAACATACTTTGGCATTGCCTTTTTTGGGGATTGGAATAAAAACTGACCTTTTCCAGTCCTGTGGCCACTGGTGAGTTTTCCAAGTTTGCTGGCATATTGAGTGCAGCACTTTCACAGCATCATCTTTTAGGATTTGAAATAGCTCAACTGGAATTCCATCACCTCCACTAACTTTGTTCATAGTGATGCTTCCTAAAGCCCACTTGACTTTCCATTCCAGGATGCCCGGCTCTAGGTGAGTGATCACACCGTCGTGGTTATCTGGGTCGTGAAGATCTTCTTGTACAGTCCTCTGTAGTTCTGCCACCTCTTGTTAACATCTTCTGCTTCTGTTAGATCCCTACCGCTTCTGTCCCTTATGGTGCGCATCTTTGCGTGAAATGCTCCCTTGGTGTCTCTAATTTTCTTGAAGAGATCTCTAGTCTTTCCCATTCTGTTGTTTTCCTCTATTTCTTTGCATTGATCACTGAGGAAGACTTTCTTATCTCTTTCTATTCTTTGGAACTCTGCATTCAGATGGATATATCTTTCCTCTTCTCCTTTGCCTTTAGCTTCTCTTCTTTTTTCAGCTATTTGTAAGGTCTCCTCACACAACCATTTTGCCTTTTGCATTTCTTTTTCTTGGGGATGGTCTTGATCCCTGCCCCTTGTACAGTGTCACGAACCTCCATCCATAGTTCTTCAGGCCCTCTGTCAGATCTAATCCCTTGAACCTATTTGTCACTTCCACTGTATAATCATAAGGGGTTTGACTCAGTTCATACCTGAATGGCTAGCGGTTTTCCCTACTTTCTTCAGTTTAAGTCTGAATTTGACAATGAGGATTTCATGATCTGAGCCACAGTCAGCTCCCAGTCTTGTTTTTTTTTAATTAATTTATTTTTAATGCAGGATAATTGCTTTATAGAATTTTGATGTTTTCTGTCAAACCTCAACATGAATCAGCCACAGGTGCACATATATCCCCTCCCTTTTGCACCTTCTCCCATGTCCCACCCAATCCCACTCCTTTAGGTTGACACAGAGCCCCTCTTTGAGTTTCCTGAGCCATACAGCAAATTCCCGCTGGCTATCATTCTACATATGGTAATGTAAGCTTCCGTATTACTCTCCATACATCTCACCCTCTCCTCCCCTCTCCCCATCTCCATAAGTCTATTCTCTCTGTCTGTTTCTCCATTGCTGCCCTGCAAATAAGTTCTTCAGTACCATTTTTCTAGACTCCTACATATTTGACAGTGTACGGTATCTCTCTCTCTCTTCCTGACTCGCATCACTCTGTATAATAGGCTCTAGGCTCACCCTCCTCATCAGAACCGTTCCAGACGCCTTCCTCTTTATGGCCGAGTGGTATTCCACCACACCTTCTTTATGCACTCATCTCCCGACGTCCGGGTTGCTTCCGGGCTCTGCCTATTGTAAATAGCACTGCAGTGAACAGTGGGATCCATGTGTCTTTTCCAACTTTGTTTCCCTCAGGGTGTATGCCTGGGAGTGGGATTGCTGGGTCATGTGGTGGTTTTATTCCTAGTTTTTTAAGCAATCTCCATACCGCCTCCCACAGTGGCCGAATCAGTTTACATTCCCGCCAGCAGTGCAGGAGCGTTCCCTTTTCTCCACAGTCTCTCCAGCATTTATTGTTTGTGGACTTTTTGTTGAGGGCCATTCTGACCGGTGTGAGGTGATCTCTCGCTGCGGTTTTGATTTGCCTTTCTCTAATAATGAGTGATGTTGAGCATCTTCCCATGTGTTTGTTAACCCTCTGAATGTCTTCTTTGGATAAATGTCGTTTTAGGTCACTTTTTGGATTGGGTTGTTTGGTTTTCTGGTATTGAGTTATATGTGCTGCTCATATATTTTGGAAATTAATCCTTTGTCAGTTGTTTCATTTGCTATTATTTTCTCCCATTCTGAGGGTTGTCTTTTCACCTTGCGTATAGTTTCCTTTGCTGTGCAAAAGCTCTTAAGTTTAATCAGGTTCCACTTGTTTTTTATTTTGNTTAATCCTTTGTCAGTTGTTTCATTTGCTATTATTTTCTCCCATTCTGAGGGTTGTCTTTTCACCTTGCGTATAGTTTCCTTTGCTGTGCAAAAGCTCTTAAGTTTAATCAGGTTCCACTTGTTTTTTATTTTGTTTTCATTACTCTAGAAGGTGGGTCATAGAGGATATTGCTTTATGTCATCGAGTGTTCTGCCTATGTTTTCCTCTAAGAGTTTTATAGTTTCCGGGCTTACGTTTAGGCCTTTAATTCATTTTGAGTTTATCTTTGTGTTGGTGTTAGGAAGTGTTCTAATTTCATTCTTTTACATGCAGCTGTCCAGTTTTCCCAGCACCATTTACTGAGGAGGCTGTCTTTGCCCCATTGCATCTTCTTGCCTCCTTTGTCAAAAATAAGGCACCCACAGGGGCATGGGCCTGTTTCTGGGCTTGCTGTCTTGCTCACTGGTCTATATTCCTGTCTTTGTGCCAGTGCCATACTGTCTTGAGAACTGTAGCTTTGTAGTCTAATCTGAAGTCAGGAAGGTTGATTCTTCCAGCCCCATTTTTCTTTCTCAAGATTGCTTTGGCTATTTGGGGTCTTCTGTGTTTCCATATGAATTGTGAAATTTTTTGTTCTAGTTCTGTGAAAAGTGCCATTGGTAATTTGGGATCACCCTGCGTCTGTAGACTGCATTTGGTAGTGCAGCCATCTCCCCAGGAACACGGACTATCGCTCCACGTTTATGTCGNCTTTGGCTATTTGGGGTCTTCTGTGTTTCCATATGAATTGTGAAATTTTTTGTTCTAGTTCTGTGAAAAGTGCCATTGGTAATTTGGGATCACCCTGCGTCTGTAGACTGCATTTGGTAGTGCAGCCATCTCCCCAGGAACACGGACTATCGCTCCACGTTTATGTCGTTTTCGATTCCCTTCATCAGTGTCTTATAATTTTCTGTGTACAGCTCTTTTGTCCCTTGGGTAAGTCTATTCCTAGATATTTTATTCTTTTTGTTGCAGTGGGGAATAGGACTTATTCCTTAATGTCTCTTTCTGATTTTTTTATTGTCAGTATATGGAAATGAAGGTGATTTATGTGTATCGGTTTTGTATCGTGTAACTTTGCTGAATTCACTGATACTTCCTCTTTTCCAGTATGGGTTCCTTTAATTTCTTTTTCTTCTCCGATTGCCGTAGCTAGGACTTCCAAAACGATGTTGAATAATAGTGGAGAAGGTGCACACCCTTGTCTTGCTCCTGGTCTTAGAGGGAATGCTTTCAGGTTTTCATCACTAGGAATAATGTTTGCTGTGGGCTTATCACACATGGCTTTCATGATGCTGAGGTAGGTTCCTCTGTGCTCACTGTTTGAAGAGTTTTAATCATAAATGGGGGCTGAATTTTGTCAAAGGCTTTTTTCTGCGTCTGTTGAGATTATCACATGGTTTTTACCTTTCAATTTGTTGATTTGGTGCTTCACACTGACTGGCTTGCATATGCTGAAGAATCCCTGCATCCCTGGAATAACCTCCCCTGGGCATGGTGTTGCTTCCTGCTTCCTACCTTTCGCTGAGGGTTTTGCATCTGCTCATCGGTGACGTTGGCCGGCGGCTCTCTTTCCTGTGCTGTCGTCACCTGGCTTTGGCGTTGGGGTGATGGTGGCTCGTGGAACGAGTTTGGGGTGCTCCACCCTCCGCAGTGTTTCGGCGGTTTTAGAGGGACGGGCTCTTCTCTGAATGCTTGATAGGACTCTCCGCGAAGCCATCCGGTCCTGGCCTTTTGTTCTTCGGGAGACTTTTTCTATCACAGCTTCAGTTTCAGCGCTTGTAATTTTGCTCATGGTTCCTGTTTCTTCCCGGCTCGTTCTTGAAAGGCTGACCCTCTCTCAGACTGTGTCCGCCTCGCCCGGTCGCCCACGTCGCTGCCGCGTGGCTGCCCGTGGTCGCTTTGCTCCTTGGTGTTCCGTCTGTTGCAACCTCTCCTTTTTCATGTCTAAGTTTGCTGATTTGATTCCTGTCTCTTTTCTTCTTGATGAGTCTGGCTAAAGCTCTGTCCATTTCGGCTGTCCTCTCAAAGAACCCGCTTTTAGCTTCATTAATCTTTACTGTTACTGCCTTCACTTCCTCTTCCATGTGTTTCTGCCTCTTCCTTCTGCCACTGGGGGGTTGCTCTTCTTTTTCCAGTTGTTTTAGGTGTAGAGCTAGGCTGCTGATTCAACGGTTCTCGTGCCGCTTGGCGCAGGGCTGCGTGGCTACCAGCTCCGCTCTTAGGGCTGCTTTCGCTGCGTCCCATGAGGTTTTCGTTGTCCTGTTTTCACTATCATTTCTAGAAATTTATTTCCCTTTGATTTCTTCAGTAACCTGTTGTTTATTTAGAAATGTATTGTTTAATACTCATGTTTGTGTTTTTACAGGTTTTTCCTTGTAATTGATGTCTAGTCTCATAGCACTGTGGTTGGAAAAGATGCTGGATATGATTTCGATTTTCTTAAATTTACTGAGGTGTGATTTGGGACCCAAGATGTGGTCTATCCTGGAGAATGTTTCCTGTGCCCTTGAGAAGAAGGTGTGTTCTGCATTTGGATGGACTGCCCTGAAGATATCAACGAGATCCGTCTCATCCAGTGTGTCATTTAAGACTTGTGTTTCCCGTTGATTTTCTGCTTTGATGCTCTGCCCGTTGGTGTGAGCGGGGCGCCCTCCTGCTGCTACGTGTTGCTGTCAGCTTCCCCTCTGATGTCTGTAGCGCTTGCTCTCGTGTTGGGCGCGTGGACATGTATAGTTGTTACGTCTTCCCTTGGGTTGGTGCCTTGCTCGTTATGTGGTGCCCTTCCTTATCTCTTGGACTCTTCTCCATTTTAAGGTCTGTTTTGTCTGATATGAGGATCGCTGCTCCAGCTTTCTTTTGCTTCCCACTTGCGTGGGAGACATTTTCCCACCCTCTCGCTTTCAGTCTGTGTGTGTCTTTAGGTCTGAAGGGGTTTCTTGTAGTCAGCACCCGTGTGGGTCTCGCCTCGTGTGCATTCAGCCAGTCTGCGGCTTTTGTTGGAGCATTTAATCCACTCGCATTCGAAGTTATTGCTGGTGTGCACGTTCCTACTGCCATTGGCTCGACTGTTTGCGGTTTGGCTTTGTAGCTCTTTCACCTGTGCCTCCTGACTACATTAGTCCCTTTAACGTTTGCTGTGAGACTGGTTTGGTGGTACTGGATTCTCTTAACTTTTGCTTGGCTGAAAAGCTTTTGATTCCTCCATCACTTTTGAGTGGGATCCTTGCCGGGTAGGGTGGTCACGGTTGCAGACTTTTCCCTCTCAGTACGTGACCTGTATGCCGCCCTTGCCCTCTGGCCTGCGGAGGCGCTGCCGAAGGCTGGGCTGTCGCACGTGCGGGGTTCCCTGGGGGGCTGCCTGTGGCTTCTCCTTGCCGCTGTCCGTGTTCTCTGTGTTGAGTCTTTGTTAGTTTCATCACTGTGTGTCTTGGCGTGCTTCTCCTTGGGTTTATCCTGAATGGGGCTCTGTGCCTTTTGGACTTGACTGACTATTTCCTTTTCCACGTTGCGGAAATTTTCAACGATAATCTCTGCAAATATTTCCTCTACCCTTTCATTTCCTCTTCTTATTCTGAGACCCCCTATAATACAAATGTCGGTGCGTCTGATAGTGTCCCGGAGGCCTCTGAGACTCCTCAGCTCTTTTCACTCTTTTTACTTGATTCTGATCTGCAGAAGTTATTTCCACCATTTTATCTTCCAGCTCACTGATTCGCTCTCCTGCTTCAGATGTCCTGCTATTGATTCCTTCTAGAGTATTTTTAATTTCAGTGATTGCGTTGTCTCTGTAAGTTTATTCTTTAGTTTTTCTAGGTCTTTGCTAATTGATTCTTGCATTTTATCCATTCTGTTTTGAAGGTTTTTGATCTTTATTGTCATTATTCTGAATTATTTTTCAAATAGTTTGCCTACTTCCTCTTCGTTTATTTGGACTTCTGTGTTTCTAGTTTGTTACTTTCTAGTTTGTGCAGTATTTCTCTGCCTTTCCATTACTTTCTAACTTATTGTGTCTGAGGTCTCCTTTTCCCAGGCTTCAAGGCTGGATTCTTTCTTCCTTTTGAAGAAAGATTGGTGCAGCGGTTTGTGTAAGCTTCTTGTAGGGTGAGATTTGAGCTGAGTTTTTTTTCCCTCCGACGGGCAAGGCTGAGGTGAGGTGGTGATCCTGTCTGCTGATGACTGGGTTTGTATTTTCGCTTTGTTTGTTGTTTGGATGAGGCCTTCTGCACAGGGTGCTACTGGTGGTTGGGTGATGCTGGGTCTTGTGTTCAAGTGGTTTCCTTGGTGTGAGTTCTCACTATCTGATACTCCCTAGGGTTAGTTCTCGGAGAAGGCAATGGCAGCCCACTCCAGTGCTCTTGCCTGGAAAGTCCCATGGACAGGGGAGCCTGGTGGGCTGCACTCCATGGGGTCACGAAGAGTTGGACACGACTGAGCGACTTCACTTTCACTTGTCACTTTCCTGCATTGGAGGAGGCAATGGCAGCCCACTCCAGTGTTCTTGCCTGGAGAATACCAGGGACGAGGGAGCCTGGTGGGCTGCCGTCTACGGGGTCGCACAGGGTCGGCATGACTGAAGCGGTTCAGCAGCAGCAGCAGCGGCAGCAGGGTTAGCTCTCTGATCGTCTAGGATCTTGGAGTCAGTGTTTCCACTCCAAAGGCTCAGGGCTTGATCTCTGGTCAGAAACAAAGGTTCCTCAAGTGGCTTGTTATGGCTCTAAGTAAGAGTAAAGCAAATATCCAAAACCGAGAAACCAAAGATAAACCCCAGACAAATGGCAGTTACAAAATCAGGCAATAATAATGGAATATACACATATACATATACACCTATAAGCAAAACCAAAAGAGTCCAACAAAAATAAAGTACAATAGATTGACCTGGTGAACAAAGGGAGCCAAAAATTATATCTACCAGTTAAGAACAAAGCTAACCAATGCACAAACTGGAAAATATCCTACAGTGAGGCGCCAAGCGGGGAAGAACTGAAAATATGTTGAGAGGAAAGGAAAGAAAGAATAGATATGCACAGTTAAATAGTGGTAGATAAGATTTATATGCATTAAAGATTAGCCTCAAGGAGAAAAGAACAGTAAGAAAGGCAAACAAAGGGATAAACGTAGAAAAAATAATAATAGGTTTGAAAAAAATTTTTAAGAGGAAAAAAAAAAAAAGGAAAACTCCACAGAGCTGCAAAAGCCTAATGTAGTGGCAGAGATTTATAACGACAATAAAAAGTGTGGCTGCAAAGAAAAAAAGAAACTAAAGCTTAATTAGATTTCATAGTGCCAATAAAATTGACAACTACAAGAGGGGGAAAGAAAAAAGGAAAGAAAAAGAAAAAAATCGGAAAGAAACTGCAGAGCAAGTCAAGACCTAAGGATAAGAGGTGTTTCTCTCGAGTCGCCGCTGTCAGAGCCGTTTCCCTGGCTGGGAGTCACCGCCCACCCCGGCTCGCTCGGACGCCCTCCAGCACCGTGCCGGTCTCTGGACCTGCTGTGCGGCAGCTCAGATTCTCATCTGGTCCTACTCCTGTGTGTTCTTGCCTCCAATGTCCACAGCTCTCAGAACTAATGCATTTTCTTTTGTGAGACCTCTCACTATCCTTTTATATATTCCGTAGACGCAGAGTCTGCCGAGTTGATCGTGTGGATTTAATCTGCAGCTTGTACAGCTGGTGGGAAGGTTTTGGGTCTTCCGCCTTGGCCACACTGCCCCTGGGTTTCAACTGTGGTTTTATTTCCACCGCTACATGTGGGTCCTACACGGGGGATTGCCCCTGAGGCTGCCCTGGAGGGCTTGCGCTTGCCCCTGTGAGGGCCAGGTGTGGAGGTGGTGCAGCTGCTTGGGTCGCTGGGGCCCCGGGAGCACCAGGTACTCAGGGGAGTTGGCAGCTGGGGCAGCAGGAAGCAGAGTGCTCTAGACGGCTGTGGCAACCAGTATCGGCCAACACGCTCCAGTATTCTTGCCTGGAGGACCCCTCTCTCCCTGACAGAGATGCCCGGCAGCCCACAGTCCACAGGGCAGCGAAGAGTTGGACACAACTGAAGTGGCCCCGTGTGAATACGCCCTGCGGCACTCCGCCCCAGTGAGGGTGGAGTGTGAAGGTGGCGCGGCTGCTTGGGTCGCAGGGCCCCTGGTGGTGCCAAGTGTGCGGCGACACGGGCTGCCTCCGCCGCAGGAGTTACGGGCCGATCTTTTTTCGAGCCTCTTGTAGCTGGCGATCAGAAGGCCTCTTTGGCCAGTCTTTACAGCTCTGTCTGTTCAGGCACTTAGAGGGCCCCCCGGGTGGGTCCTGCTCTGTAGTTCAGCGCGGCGGGAGTTTGGTGGGCCAGCCTCCCTACTGTCCAGCTGCAGATGCCGGCTGTGGGGAGAGGCCATGGGGACGGCTCCGCCCCTACCCCCGACTCGGCAGTGTCGCCTTGCCTCCGCGGCTGCCTGGCTTTCCTCCACAGGCATTTCCCACCACGATCTCCTCCCTCACATCCCCTCGATCCATCCCTCCACAGTCAGCAGCAGCCCTCACCCTGGGGCTGCTCCAAAAGCTCCAGCTCGCAGCTGCTGCACCTTCCGAGGGGCCTGCAAAGCTGTCCGGCGGACAGAGGGCTGCGGCAAGGACTGTCGACTCTCATCCCACTTAGGCTGCACAGACCCGCTGTTTCACTCTCAGCCTTAAATGCTTCTCCCCCGACTCAGACAACTGCCTCGATGTGGGGATCAGACCCCTGCTCCAGGCCCCCACCAGCCGAGGGCAGGTCCAGTCCTAGTAACACTCCCGTTTTCCCCGCTAGCCCCTTCACCCTACCGAGCTGTGCGGTCCCCTGCCGGCTCTCAGCTGCTGCTCCACAGGCACCTGTGCACCTGAAGCTGCCTTCCCGATGTGTCCGTGGAGAGAGACGTGCTCCGCGTCCACCCACTCCTCCGCCATCTTGCACGGCCCGGTCTGTTTTTGCGGACTGTATAGAGCTTCTCCATCTTTGGCTGCAAAGAGTACAATCAATCTGATTTTGGTGTTGACCATCTGGTGATGTCCACGTGTCGTCTCTTGTGTTGTTAGAAGAAGGTGTGTGGTGGCTCAGACAGCAAAGCGTCCGCCTGCAATGTGGGAGACCCAGGTTCGATCCCCGGGTCGGGAAGATCCCCTGGAGAAGGAAATGGCAGTCCACTCCAGCACGCTTGCCTGGAGAATCCCATGGACGGGGGAGCCTGACCGGCTACAGTCCTGGGGTCGCAGAGTCGGACACGACTGAGCAACCAGGGCGTCCTCTGGCAAAACTCTGTTAGCCTTTGTCCTGCTTCATTCCGCATTCCCAGGCCAAACTCGCCTGTTACTCCAGGTGTCTCTTGACTTCCTACTTTTGCATTCCAGTCCCCTGTGATGAAAAGGACATCTTTTTGGGTGTTAGTTCTAGAAGGCCTTGTAGGTCTTCACAGAACCGTTCAACTTCAGTTTCTTCCGCGTTACTGGTTGGAGCCTAGACTTGGATTACTGTGATATTGAATGGTTTGCCTTGGAAACGAACAGAGACCATTCTGTGGTTTTTCAGATTGCACCCAAGTACTGCATTTCAGACTCTATTGTTGACCATGATGGCTACTCCATTTCTTCTGAGGGACTCCTGCCCGCAGTAGTAGATAGAATGGCCATCTGCCTCCAGTCCATCTTAGTTCACTGATCCCTAAAGTGCTGATGTTCACTCTTGCTGTCACTACAGTTCACAATATTCTTGAAATATTAAACATATGAGGAAACAACGATTATCAAGTGTTTAAGCAACAACAGCAGCCACGCTGCGTACAAACGGGCAGACACTGTTTGCTTTTACCCTGGAAAATATACACCAAGATGCAAAAAAGACTGTCACATAAGCGATTTAGAAATAAATCTTAAAAAAAAAAAAAAAAAAAAACTTGCTGTCACTACAGTTCACAATATTCTTGAAATATTAAACATATGAGGAAACAACGATTATCAAGTGTTTAAGCAACAACAGCAGCCACGCTGCGTACAAACGGGCAGACACTGTTTGCTTTTACCCTGGAAAATATACACCAAGATGCAAAAAAGACTGTCACATAAGCGATTTAGAAATAAATCTTAAAAAAAAAAAAAAAAAAAACTGTGCGAACTCTCTACATATGAAACAAGAAATCATTGCAGGGGAGTATTTTAAAGACGAAGATTCACAGAAGCTAAGCTAAGCTCAGAGGTGAGAAGATTCGATATTACAATGATTCATAGGTTCCATGAAACCCTAATCAGAATCCTCAGGGTTCAGGAGGAGCTTGTCAGGCTGACTCTAAAATTGTCGTGAAAAATACAGAGGGCCAAGAACAGGCGGGGACTTGGTGGGAGCAGGCGCTGCCCGAGACCCCAGACTCAGCGCTGCCCACGGTGGGCCCGAGAGGTGGCCCAGGGTCCAAGAGACCCGGCTGAGGCCAGAAGCCGCCTGGCTCAGGGTACACTGACGAACACATCGAAATCACAACGAAATCCCATCGCACGTCACACGCCGCACAGAGCTCTCTTGGTCAGGGGAGGCTGCAGGCCAAGCGACTCTCATTCGCGAGCATAATATGGGTGCCTGCCTGCCTTCAGGGGTCAAAAAGGATTGCTTAAAAAGGACACAAAAAGCCAAAAAAAAGAAAAAAGTGATGTACATGAAAACATTAAGATCCGGGAACGTGTGTTCATCAGCTACAGGAGAGGAGGAGCATTCCGTCAGCAGCGGGCTCGTCTCCAGAACCCATCAACGTGTGGAGTGTCCGCCTCTGTGTGACCCCGTGGACTGTCGCCAGGCTCCTCTGTCCGTGGGGTTCTCCAGCAAGAACCCTGGAGTGGGTTGCGTTTCCTTCTCCAGGGGATCTTCCAGACTCAGGGATCGAACCTGGGTCTCCTGCCTTGCAGGCAGATTCTTTACTGTCCAGGCCACCGGGGAAGCCCCCCAGAATCCGTGAGGCATTTAGAAAACAGGAAGGAAAAGACAGCCTACTGCATAGCAGGGGCAGCCGCACTCAGCATCTGGCGATGGGAGAGGGCGAGTGTCCACACACAGGCTGCTGTCCACCGGACACTGACATGGCTTTGCAAATCAGCAAGGTTTTAACAAGAAAAATTTTGAAGAAAAAAGACAACCGACTTCAAAATGTTTAAGAAACTTGAACAGGTACCTGATAAAAGTCATCCAGGAAATGCAAGCTAAAAGCTCCAGGCGACGCTTCTGACCACACCGAGCGTCGGTGAGTCTGTGGCTCGAGAGGGATCCTCCTGGGTGCTGCGGTGGTGCTGGGCACAGTGCAGCTTAGTGACTGAGACCCCAAATCCCACCCCAAGGTCGTACACACAGCTCGCTTCCCTACGGCTGCCCTGACAGCCCCCCAGTCTGCGTGACTTAAACAACACAAGCCTGTTGCCTCTTGGCCCTGGAGGCCCGGCGTCCGGATGCCGCTGCGGACGGCCGGCTTCCCCCGGGCCTCCCTTCTGTGCACGAGCTTCCCAGGCGGTACGGTGGTGAAGAACTCACTCGCCAGCACAGGAGACGCAAGAGACACGGGTTCAATCCCTGGATCAGGAGGGTCCCCTGAAGGAGGAGACGGCCCCCCACGCCAGTGATCTTGCCTGGAGGGTCCCACGGACAGAGGAGCCGGGCGGGCTACGGTCCGTGAGCTGGCAGAGAGCAGGACACTCTGAGCGCTGCCCTCTGTGCGTGTCTGCCTGGGTCTAAGCTTCCCATTTTTATAAGGACGCCCGTCACGCTGGATGAGGGCAAACCTCAAAGTCCTCAACTTAACTTGATTACCTCTGGAAAGGCCTTTTCTCCAAATAAGGTCATATTCTGAGGTGCTGGGATCTATACCCAACATATTAATTTGGGGAGACACAGTTCAAGGTATAAGAGGACCCAAACTGCTGTGCGTGCCCCGTGCGCAGAGATGCGCAGAAACACTGAGGGTGGCGTCTCAGCAGCAAACATACTGCGAACGGCAAGCGCCGGCAGCGTGGCGGACAAAGCAGACGCCTAAAACGAGACGCTGGCAGCGAGGGAAATGGGAGCCAGGCTGCACGTCGCAACAGGGCGCGTCTCCCAAGCACTGTGCTGACCCGGGTCCAGACACGATGAACACACCGCGCGGCCCCATGGGTGCGGAGGCATCGGAGCGGAGGACCAAGGAGCTCGGAAGCTCCACAAGCAGAAACTTCAGGGCCTTGGGAACTGATCAGGGGCATCGGGAGCGCGAATTCAAGGAAAACGGCAGGGGCTCCGAGAGCGCCCATGGGACCCACGGCAACTTGGCCGGCGTCGTCCTGCCACCCCCCCAACTGTCCTCACGCAGGAGAGGCAGCTGCACAGGCCGCAGGCGCAGCCGCCCCGCTGCTGGGGCTGACCTGCCGGCCACTGACCGGAGAAGAGCTCTCACCAGCCAGAGCGGCCGCGGCGACACGGGAGCCAGGAGACACACGAACGAGAAAGGGCAGCACACACGGGGAGACAGTCATTCAAAACCGCCTCTGAGGGAGCTCCCCTGCGGCCCGCCGGTTAAGGGCTCTGGGCTTCCGCTGTCATGGCCCAGGTTCAGCCCCTAGGCAGAGATCTAAGACCCAAGCTGCGTGACTCGGCCCATCAAGGAAAACTACGTTTAAAAAAAAGCAACCCAAACCCTGTTTCGGAAAGAGGGCAGATGTTGGACTTCAAAGCAGGCATTTTAAATATTCTCAAAAACGTAAATGATGAAAGAAGAATCATATTTGCATTTCTGAGTGTGTGTGGGGGGGGGCAGGGTGGGGGTGCTTCCCTGATGGCTCAGCAATAAAGAACCTGCCTGCAGTGCAGGAGACACAGGAGATTCAGGTTTGACTCCTGGGTCAGGAAGATCTCTTGGAGGAGGAAATGGAAACCCACTCCAGTATTCTCGGCTGCAGAATCCATGGACAGGGGCGCCTGACAGGTTACAGTCGACGAGGTCGCAAGAGTCAGACGCAACTTAGCAACGAAAGCAACAGCAACAGTATGTGCTGCAGAGTATTAACAAGCGCGAGAAAGAGCTAAAAAGGGCACCTGGTCCCTTCCTGCCGCCAGCCGCCAGTCTGAGACTCAGAATGCCAACGTGGGATTAAAAGCTACAGCACACAGGTGACTTCCCCGGGGCCCAGTGGTTAAGATACTGTGACCCCATCGCGGGGGTTGCAGCTTTAACCCCTGGTCAGGGACCTACGATACCACATGCCATGCAAGCCAAAAATAAAATAAATAATAATTTTTAAAGGGCTACCGCACTCAGTGGAGGCCAGGGCACGGAGCAGACGGCGCTCCCCCCATCTGAGATCTTGTGCATGCCCCAGTGAGGCCAAAGCCCGTGACCTGGAGCCACTTCAAGACCCACCTGGACGTCAGCCCCGTAACTTGACAACTTGAATCCCAAATGCGTCACCAGACTTGCCCTCAGTGACTGTGGACTGTTTCAGAACCTGCAAAAGGAGACGTCCATTCCGAGAAAAACTCTACGCATTTTGTACCTTCCTGGAAAAGGTATCCCCACAATGCTCGTTTGGGTGCATAGTCTCACCACTTTTAGAAAAAAACCCTGAGGAACCTTATAGCCACCCAGTAGCCTCCAAAGGCGAGAGGGCGGAGACCCCCAGTTCACACCCCCGGACAGTCCCCAGGCGCTGGGCAAGTCTCCCTCCCTCTCCTCTGGCAGCTCGTGGAGCAGAAACGCGGCCGAAGGTCACGGCCGAGCCCCCGAGCAGCGCGCGGGGCGCGCGTTCACCTGCCGCCGAAGCTGCACGGCTTGAGCGCGGGGGATCCCGGCTGCGGGCGCTTCTCTCCCGAGCTGTACTGACCCCTCCTGGAGGCACTGAGTACTGCAGCTGCCGCCGACCGCAGCCGTTCGGCCGTCAAGGCTCCGGGGACCCAAGCCCTCCCTCCGGGTGCCACCTTCGCGGGCAGTCAGGGCTTGTGCGCAGCGCTTCACAGCGGAGAGGCCCCGGTGCGTCCGCAGGGCCCACTGCCGGCTCCACCGTTTTGGCTTTGGCTGATTCTTGTACAGCCAGAGCTGGCTCCCAGCTTGGCATTCTAAAGAAAAAGCGCTGTGCGACCCTTCATCTCAGCCACTGAAGCCTCCAGGGCGAGTCTGAGGCTTCGCCCTGGATCTTCAAAATGCTTTCGTGGACCTCCATCATTTTTCACTGTTTGCAAACACTTCTTCAGTAAGAGAAGATGCTTTGGTTCTAAAACTTTCAAGACTGTAAATAATATTTCTTTGTAATAAGTGATTCAAAGACCCAAAAAAAAAGCAAATGGAAATGAGATAAAAGACACAACTGAAATGAAACATCCACAAGATTCTGTCAAGAACGACTGGACATCCACGTGAAAGAAACGCTAACCTGGACCCAAAAGGCACCCTTCATAAAAAGTAATTCATAATGGATCAGACCCCAAGGTAAAATGCAAAACTACAAAACTTCTTCCAGATACTGCTGCTGCTGAGTCGATTCAGTCGTATCCGACTCTGTGTGACCCCATAGACAGCAGCCCACCAGGCTCCCCCGTCCCTGGGACTCTCCAGGCAAGAACACTGGAGTGGGCTGCCATTTCCCTCTCCAGTGCATGAAAGTGAAAAGTGAAAGTAATGTTGCTCAGTCGTGTCCGACTCTCAGTGACCCCATGGACTGCAGCCCACCAGGCTCCCCCGTCCCTGGGACTCTCCAGGCAAGAGCACTGGAGTGGGTTGCCGGTGCCTTCCAGATGACACAGGAGGAAATCTAGATGACCTTTGGTTGGGCGAGGACTTTTGATATACAAAACCAAAGGCACAATCCGTGAAAGAAAGAATTGATAAACTCATTACTTCATTAAAATTAAAACCTTCTGTTCTGGGAAAAACGCTGTCCAGATAATAAAAAGACGAGCCACAGGCAGAGAATATCAGCAGAAGGCTTACCTGATAAAGGGCCTTCATGAAAACAGGCCCTGCTATCCAAAACATAGCAAGAGGGACAGCCTTCGGGTCAGCGGTTAAGAACCCGCCCGCCAATGCGGGGACACAGGTTCAGCTCCCGGCTGGGGAGGGCTCCACATGCTGCGGAGCAGCTAAGCCCTCGCGCCACAGCCAGAGACCCCGTGTGCCAGGGAGGAAGGCCCTACATGACACAATGCAGGTCTCGCCTGCCGCGACCGAGACCCGAAGCGGCCCCAGAGGAGAAACTGCGAGAGATGGCCGTCATCCCCAACCTGACCTCTAGACTCACTGCGATTTCCAAGACCTGGAAGCTTTTTTTATTTCCCCAGAAATTGACAAGCGAAGTGAAAGTCACTCAGCGTGTCCGACTCTTTGTGACCCCATGGAAGTTCTCCAGGCCAGAATACTGGAGCAGATAGCCGTTCCCTTGGCCAGGGGATCTCCCCAACCCAGGGATCGAGCCCAGGTCTCCTGCATTGCAGACAGATTCTTTACCAGCTAACCCACTAGGGATGCCCAGAAACTGACAACCTGACCTTAAAATTGGGCTTCTTGGGTGGCGCTGGTGGTGAAGAGCCCGCCTGCCAGTGCAAGAGGCATAAGAGACCCGGGCTCAGTCCCTGGGTCGGGAAGATGCCCTGGAGGAGAGCAGGGCAACCCACTCCAGTCTTCTTGCCTGGAGAGCCCCGTGGACAGAGGGGCCTGGGAGGTTATAGTCCATAGGGGTGCGCAGAGTCAGACACGACCGAAGTGACTTAGCACACACCCTTAAAATTATACAGGAAGGCAAAGGACCCAGAACAACAACAGCAAAAGTCTTGAAAAGGAAGAACACAGTGGAAGGACTCACATCTCCCAGTTGGAAAACTGACCACAAACAACGAATCAAACAAATGCTGTTCCGGCATAAGGTCGGACATGCAGATCAATGGAGATGACCCGAAATTCCAAACCTGAACGCTGACCGCCAGTTAGCTTTCTACGAAAGTATCCTGACAGTCTGGTTTCTGTTTCTGTTTGTTTTTTTGGTGGGGGCGCCACACTACTTGGCGTGCGGATTCTTCTTCCCAGAGCAGGGGTCCAGCCCGCACCCCCTGCAGGGGCGTGTGCAGCCGTAACCACTAGGCCACCAGGCGTCCCAGGAGGCACAGTCTTGTGTCAGCTTGCTTGGGCTACGACCCCCAGTTATTCGGTCAAAGCATAACCTGGGTGTTGCTGTGAAGCAACTTGCAGATGAAGCGCGTGATCAGTTGATTCCAGGGAGGCAAAGGGTCCTACGCGGCCTGTTACTCTTTAGTTGTTCAGACGTGTCTGACTCACCTGTGACCTCCATGGACTGAACCCACCAGGCTCCTCGGTGCACAGGATTTCCCAGGCAAGAATACTGGAGTGGGTTGGAATGGGTCCAGTTGAGTTCTTTAAAAGCCCCTAAGAGAACAGCTGAGGCTTCCCTGAAGAATAAGAAATTCTATCCATGGATAACTCATGCCAGAGGTTCAGCCTGCCATTTCCAACACCCGCTCTAACTTTTTTAACGTGTCTAGATAGCCATCGTGTAGCTGATTCCTAGAAACTAATTCCTTAATACACACCCCCACTGACTCTTTTTCTCTGGTTGAACCTAAAGTGACACAGGCGTGATGAGAGCTCAGTGAAGAGAGCGTGGTCTTTTCAAAGCATGGCGCTGGGAAAATCGGACCTCAGCAGGGAAGAGATGAACTTAGACTCCCATCTCGCCCTTCAGTTCAGTTCAGCCGCTCAGTTGTGTCCGACTCTTTGCCACCCCATGGGCTGCAGTGTGCCAGGCCACCCTGTCCATCACCAACTCCCGGAACTTGCTCAAACTCATGTCCATCGAGTCGGTGATGCCATCCAACCATCTCATCCTCTGTTGTCCCCTTCTCCTCCTGCCTTCAGTCTTTCCCAGCATCAGCACCTTTACAAATGAGTCAGTTCTTCACATCAGGTGACCAAAGTATTGGAGTTTCAGCTTCAGCATAAGTCCTTCCAATGAGTATTCAGGACTGTTTTTCTTTAGGATGGACTGGTTGCATCTCCTTGCAGTCCAAGGGACTCTCAAGAGTCTTCTCCAACACCACAGTTCAAAAGCATCAATTCTTCGGTGCTCAGCTTTCTTCACAGTCCAACTCTCACATCCATACATGACCACAGGAAAAACCATAGCCTTGACTAGATGGACCTTAGTCGGCAAAGTAATGTCTCTGCTTTTGAATATACTATCTAGGTTGGTCATAACTTTTCTTCCAAGGAGTAAGCGTCTTTTAATTTCATGGCTGCAGTCACCATCTGCAGTGATTTTAGAGCCCCAAAAAATAAAGTCTGACACTGCTTCCCCATCTATTTGCTATGAAGAATTTTCCATAGTTTGTTGTGATCCACACAGTCAAAGGCCTCAGGTAGTCAATAAAGCAGAAGTAGATGATTTTCTGAAACTCTCTTGCTTTTTCGATGATCCAGCGGATGTTGGCAATTTGATCTCTGGTTCCTCTGCTTTTTCTAAATCCAGCTTGAACATCTGGAAGTTCACGGTTCACGTATTGCTGAAGCCTGGCTTGAAGAATTTTGAGCATTACTTTACTAGCATGTGAGATGAGTGCAATTGTG
>SJYX01011741.1:201172-212322 GCA_006410675.1 Oreotragus oreotragus
TTTTTTTTTTTTTTTTTTTTCAAATAAACAGACAAGAAAACTACAACATAAAATAGAAGCTCAGCCAGACTGATTAAGGTTGTAAATTTAGGTGGCTAAAGTATGAAGAAAACGAGATGGTAATTATCCTGAGAGTTGGGTGTTCCAGAGTAAGGTGGGGAGAGGGCGTGGGGCAGGCATGGGGGTGTCAGTGAGTAGAGGGGAGGCCAGCAGGTCCAGGAGCCTGTGTCCTATTTGCTGACCTGGGTGGTGAGCACATGAGAGTTTGCTTTACAGCAAAGCTTTATTTTATTTTATTTTTGGCCACACTGTACGGCTCTGCGGGATCGTAGCTTCCCCACCAACGACTGAACCTGGGCCATGGCAGTCAAAGCACTGTGTCCTATCCACTGGGCTGCCTAGTAAACATACACTCCGTTTTACACACATTTCTTGATGTGTGTTATGTTGCAACAACACCAACCAAAAATGTACTGTTTCTGAGAATAAGTCAAGCAAAAATGAGCAAGACCTGTCTTCAGCAAATTACAGACTCTACTGAAAGGCATTCAGTCCTCAGTCATGTCTGACTCTGCAACCCCATGAATCGCAGCACGCCAGGCCTCCCTGTCCATCACCAACTCCCAGAGTTCACTCAGACTCACATCCATCGAGTCCGTGATGCCATCCAGCCATCTCATCCCCGGTCGTCCCCTTCTCCTCCTGCCCCCAATCCCAGCATCAGAGTCTTTTCCAATGAGTCAACTCTTCGCATGAGCTGGCCTAAGTACTGGAGTTTCAGCTTTAGCATCACTCCTTCCAAAGAAACCCCAGGGCTGATCTCCCTTAGAATGGACTGGTTGCATCTCCTTGCAGTCCAAGGGACTCTCAAGAGTCTTCTCCAACACCACAGTTCAAAAGCATCAATTCTTCGGCGCTCAGCCTTCTTCACAGTCCAACTCTCACATCCATACACGACCACAGGAAAAACCACAGCCTTGACTAGACGGACCTTAGTCAGCAAAGTAATGTCTCTGCTTTTGAATATACTATCTAGGTTGGTCATAACTTTGCTTCCAAGGAGTAAGCGTCTTCTAATTTCATGGCTGCAGTCACCATCTGCAGTGATTTTGGAGCCCCAAAAAATAAAGTCTGACACTGCTTCCACTGTTTCCCTATCTATTTCCCATGAAGTGATGGGACCGGATGCCATGATCTTCGTTTTCTGAATGTTGAGCTTTAAGCCAACTTTTCCGTACCTGGGAATTTCCAAATGTGCGCAAAAGTCTTAATTGCTTGTTTGCAAGATAACATTTCTAAATTGCCAGAACAGCTGAAACACTTGAAAAGAACAAAAGTTTCTGAAGCCTCGGGCTCCTTGGGATCCTCCTCCCCCAGCGGGTTTGTCTCTGGCACCCTCTTGTGTCGTCTCCACTTCCTTCTTCTCAGACTCCACCCTCTTTGTCTCAGACTCCACCACCTTTGTCTCAGACTCCACCCCTTTGTCTCTGACCCCACCCTCCTCGCTGTGGAAACCTACCCCTTTAAAATCAATCTTCTTAGGATCCTACTGCTAAACTTCTAACTATGGAGCAAATTAATAACTAGAAACATTAAAATAGCAAATGCCCTCAATTTTTTTATAATATGCAAATATACTCCAAAACTCCTAGGAGAAAACTTGCTTTCTGTTACTGTTTGTTGAAATCTCGCTAAGTCATGAATTATGTTTTAAAGGGGAATTTTGTTTTAAGTTAGTCCACCTTAAGGGGCGCCATTAAAATGGAGGATTCCAAACGTCCTGATGGACATCACCAGATGGTCAATAATGAAATCAGATTGATTACATTCTTTGCAGCCAAAGATGGAGAAGCTCTATACAGTCAGCAGAAACAAGACCGGGAGCTGACTGTGGCTCAGATAATGAGCTCCTTATTGCCAAATTCAGACTTAAATTGAAGAAAGTAGGGAAAATCACTGGACCATTCAGGTATGACCTAAATCAAATTCCTTACGATTATACAGTGGAAGTGAGAGATAGATTCCAGGGACTAGATCTGACAGACAGAGTGCCCGATGAACTATGGACGGAGAGATAAGAACGTCTTCTCAGGCCGCAGCAGTCACCCTCTGCGATGGCCCACACTGTCTGTGGAGTGTGCTTCTCTTGGTATCTGACTAAACTCACTTCTTACCAAAAGAAAAAGAAGAAAGCCTTCCTCCGTGATCAGTTCAAAGCAATAGAGGAGAACAATAGAATGGGAAAGACTACAGATTGCTTCAAGAAAATTAGAGATACCAAGGGGATATTTCATGCAAAGATGGGCACAATAAAGGACAGAAATGGTAGGGACCTAACAGAAGCAAGAGATACTAAGAAGAGGTGGCAAGGATACACAGAAGAACCGTACAAAAAAGATCTTCGCGACCCGGATAACCACGACGGTGTGACCACTCACCTAGAGCCAGACATCCTGGAATGCAATGTCAAGTGGGCCTTAGGAAGTATCATTATGAACAAAGCTAGTGGAGGTGATGGAATTCCAGCTGAGCTATTTCAAATCCTAAAAGATGATGCTGTGAAAGTGCTGCACTCAATATGCCAGCAAACTCGGAAAACTCCACAGTGGCCACAGGACTGGAAAAGGTCAGTTTTCATTCCAATGCCAAAGAATGTTCGAACTACCACACAATTGCACTCATCTCCCACACTAGCAAAGTAATGCTCAAAATTCTCCAAGCCAGGCTTCAAGAGTACGTGAACCGTGAACTTCATGATGTTCAAGCTGGATTTAGAAAAAGCAGAGGAACCAGAGATCAAATTGCCAACATCCGCTGGATCATAGAAAAAGCAAGAGAGTTCCAGAACACCTACTTTTGCTTTATTGACTCTGCCAAGGCCTTTGACTGTGTGAATCACAATAAACCGTGGATAATTCCTAAAGAGATGGGAATACCAGACCACCTGCCCTACCTCCTGAGAAATCTGTATGCAGGTCAGGAAGCAACAGTTAGAACTGGACATGGAACAACAGACTGGTTCCAAATGAGGAAAGAAGTACGTCAAGGCTGTATGTTGTCACCCTGATTATTTAACTTATATGCAGAGAAGTCACAAGAAATGCCAGGCTGGATGAAGCACAAGCTGGAATCAAGATTGCCGGGAGAAATATCAAAAACCTCAGATATGCAGATGACACCACCCTTATGGCAGAAAGTGAAGAAGAACTAAAGAGCCTCTTGATGAACGTGAAAGAAGAGAGTGAAAAAGCTGGCTTAAAGCTCAACATTCAGAAAACGAAGATCATGGCATCTGGTCCCATCACTTCACGGCAAATAGATGGGAAAACAGTGGAAACAGTGGCAGACTTGATTTTTGGGGGGCTCCAAAATCACTGCATATGGTGACTGCAGCCATGGAATTAAAAGACGCTTACCTCTTGGAGGGAAAGTTATGACCAACCTGGACAGCATATTAAAAAGCAGAGACATTCCTTTGCCAACAAAGGTCCGTCTAGTCAAGGCTATGGTTTTCCCAGTGGTCATGTATGGATGTGACAGTTGGACTGTGAAGAAAGCTGAGCGCCGAAGAATTGATGCTTTTGAATTGTGGTGTTGGAGAAGACTCTTGAGAATCCCTTGGACTGCAAGGAGATCCAACCAGTCCATCCTAAAGGAAATCAGTCCTGGATATTAACTGGAAGGACTGATGCTGAAGCTGAAACTCCAATACTTTGGCCACCTGGTTCAAAGAGCTGACATTTGAAAAGACCTGATACTGGGAAAGATTGAAGGTGGGAGGAGAAGGGAACGACAGAGGATGAGATGGTTGGATGGCATCACCGATTCGATGGACATGAGTTTGAGTAAACTCTGGGAGTGGGTAATGGACAGGGAGGCCTGATGTGTTGCAGTCCCTGGGGTTGCAAAGTCGGACATGACTGAGCGACTAAAATGAACTGAACTGAATTCTTATGACTGAACTGCATAAGCGTTTGTAAAACTCTCACGGAAAACCAACTGCTTTTATGTTTTGTTTTCCAGACACAATGGGTCCCTTTTCTCGTCTCCTTTAAGCTGTTATATGTGGCTGTGTGCTAAGCCACACGGTCGTGTCCCACTCTTTGCGACCCCATGGACTGTAGCCCGCCCGGCCCCTCTGTCCATGGGATTCTCTGGGCAAGAAGACTGGAGTGGGTTGCCAAGCCCTCCTCCTGGGGCTCTTCCCGACCCAGGGACTGAACCCGAGTCTCCTACGTCTCCTGCATTTGGTGGGCAGATTCCTTACCACTAGTGCTACCTGGGAAGCCCTAAGCAGTCTGTACCTTACGATTTGGTAAAGTGTATCTTTCCATCAAAGGTTGACATTTACATTTTTCTCCCTACCTGATCCCTCAAGAGTTCTGAAACTCTTATTGAATATTAGTTTTTCGTGACAGTGGACATATTTGCACAGGTTTGATAGGGTCTGTTCTCCCTGGAACAGAATGCCCAGTGCACATGGCTCCTGCCTCTCTGATCCACAGCTGAGAAAGGGAGAAACGATTCCGCGCTGCTTCTATTGGAAATAACCAGCGGGAGTATTCCCTGTTAGTCCAGTGGTTAGAACTCCCCATTCTCACTGCCAAGGGCCTGGGTTCAACCTCTTGCTGGGGAGCTAAGATCCCACATGCTGTGTGGTGCAGCAAAAAAATAAAAAAGTTTAAGAAGATAACCAGTTGGAATTAACATACGCACAGAAAACAGATCGCCAGCAAGGACCTACTTACTCTGTGGCTCAGAGAACCGTACTTTGCTGTCCATCTGGAACGGATGTGTCATTGTAAATCAATCATATGTCCATCAACTTGTTAAAACTCAAAGAAAAAAATCACTGGGCTCTGGCAGAGCACCCCTCTTGCTGTGCACTCTCAGAAGACCAAGACACCCACACCATGCCCGAGGCCAGAGGTCCTAGAAAAGGCACCCCTTAAGGACCCCCTCTGGCCTCACCTGAAGGGCACTGCCAGGGCCCTGTGCCACCCAACTCCAGGGAGGAGGCTCCAGGTCGTGTCACCAAATCCCAGCTGGACCTGCACGCCGTCTGCGGACCTGAGCATGAACGCCCGTCAGGACCCGAGGCTGGGGACACCAGCTGCCCCACCCAGCCTGTGCATCTTCAACACAGCCCCTCACCTCGTCTCCCCCCCACTTCCCTCCTCGGAAGGACAACTCCCTCATTTGTACTTCCCAGTCCCTGGAGAAAGGGGTCTTCCCTGGCGGCTCAGACGGTAAGGAATCCGTCTGCAATGCCGGAGACCCGAGTTCGATCCCAGGATTGGGAAGGCCCCCCCAGAGAAGGGAATGGCTACTTACTCCAGTATTCTTGCCTGGATAATCTCACGGACAGAGGAGCCTGGTGGGCTACAGTCCATGGGGTCACAAAGAGCTGGACATGACTGAGTGACTAACACTTTCCTTTCTGGAGAAGGGGGCCAACCTCTCTGATTGCCCGATTTGCCATCAGAAGTCTCAGCCCCCCCAGTGAAGCAAGGACCCTTTGGTTCACTCTCTAGGTAATTTCACTGGGGCTCCAGACGCCGCTCTCTGTCCAGACTGCTCCTTGGGCCCACGTGATACAGCTAGGAAGCCGAGCCCGCCTAAATGTATTCAGATGGAACTAGGGGGTTGAGCCCACCTAAATGTATTCCTTGCTTCAATGTGACCTGGCTCTGGGATGGGAAAATAAGATCTTCTGAATGCTTGCATGGAAAGTTCTTTGGAGCTGCCCACGCAAGGTTGAGTCACCTGTAGACTGGCTGAAACTAAGTAACTTTCTGGTGTGTAATCACACCTCTGAGCCTCGGTGAAGTCATGTCAGTGCCTCTGACTGCTGAAGGAATCCAGGTTCCACCACGCTTGTCGAAGCTTTGTGTAGGTACACTCGCGCGTGCGCCCTCTCCTGTGGCAGTTCCGGGGAGAGCCATTACGCCTGGGCAGCCTCCTGTCTTGACGGCTGGAAAACGAACGGTGTGCCCTGCTGTGCTCACGTTGTTCTCCCTGAGTAACTGAACAGAAGCCTCACGTGGACCCATCCCGTTAAACCTCTGTAACTGCATTAAGCAGGAATTTGCAGGAGGCCCAAGGACTGCAAGGAGATCCAACCAGTCCATCCTAAAGATCAGTCCTGAATGTTCATTGGAAGGACAGATGCTGAAGCTGAAACTCCAATACTTTGGCCACCTGGTTCAAAGAGCTGACATTTGAAGACCTGATGCTGGGAAAGATTGAAGGTGGGAGGAGAAGGGGACGACAGAGAATGGGATGGTTGGATGGCATCACCGACTCAATGGACATGGGTTTGAGTGAACTCTGGGAGTTGGTGATGGACAGGGAGGCCTGGTGTGCTGCGGTTCATGGGGACACAAAGAGTCGGACACGACTGAGCGACTGAACTGAACTAAGAGATTCTGGCTTTGCCTCTGTAGGATGACCCTTCCTCCCACGGACGGGAGTGAGCACCAGTGCACGTATGTGTGTGTCACTGATTCACTTTGCTGTACACCTTTCCCTCTGTCAGGCGGTAAAGCATCTGCCTGCAGTGTGAGAGACCCAGGTTTGATCCCTGGGTCGGGAAGAACCCCTGAAGGAAATGGCACCCCCCTCCAGTGCTCCTGGCTGGGAAACCCCATGGACGGAGGAGCCTGGTAGGCTACAGTCCACGAGGCCGCAGAGTTGGACACGACTGAGCGACTTCCCTTTCGGTTTCCCCCTGTAGGGAGACCCTTCCTCCCGTGAACAGGAGTAAGCACCAGCAAACGTATGATCAGGAATCCCTCCTGGACGATAGGAGAGTTAGCCGACTCCAAGGCAGTCTCAGCTCAGCCACAGTCACTAACCCGTCAGCCACAGTGGTTTTGGATAAACATGTGCCTGTGATCACTACCTGCTGAACAAGCAGGTGTCTGCAATAGCAAACCTCTGGGGAAGTGGAGACCCAACGACAGAAAATCAGAGCAAGCTCGGCGGCCACAGCACCATCACCTGGCAGCCGGCTCTCCTGGGTGTATCCACCTGGATGCCTGCAGGTCCGGCTCCCGGTTGACAACCAGCTTGCAGACTGGGTGTCCCTGGGAGCCCCGGAGCTGGGAGGAGTACAGCCTTTCGGGGCAGGACGTGCTCCCTCCCCATCCCTTCCTGCTGGGGCCCAGGGTCTGCGTGCTGGCTGGACAGGCCGCCCGCTTCCCTCTGCCGGGAGGGCCCCCATCCCCTCCTGGACAGACGGCTCACTGTCTGCAGCTGACCACCACGAAGAGGGCGGGTGAAGGAAGGGGTTCTGACCCCGGAGGACCCTCAGGGAGGGGCCTGTCAGGGGCTGTAGAGATATCAGCCCCTGTGGGCCTTGAGGTCTCAGGAGGCCAGGGGCCAGGCTGAGTGCAGAGGTGGGGTCTGGAGCCCCTGGCTCAGCCCCCTTCCCGTTGGCAGCAGCCCCGCGCCCCCCGGCCCCCTCCTTGGGTCGCTGCAGCTCCCCAATTGTGTTCCAGGCCCCCTCCATCCCAGGTTGCACCTTCCTCCCAGCGGGCTGCTCCAGGCTGACCCTGTGACCGGCCCCCTTGGGAACCCAGCACAGGAGGTGCCCCAAAGCTCAGCGCTCAGCGCCCCCCTCCCCTAGGAGCCACCGAGGCTCCTGCAGTCCTGCCCCTGCTCCAGAGGCCGGGGGCCAGAGCCTGGAGGGCCTGGGGCTGGGGCGGAGCCAGGCTGGCAGCAGCCAGGATGGCAGGCATGAGGCCCCGTCCCGGGCCTGGGACGCACTGGGGACCAGAGAGGGAGCCGATTAGAGGCCTCCCGGGAGTCCCGCGGCGGGGTGGTGGCGCGGGCAGGACCTCCCACGTGGGCCCACCGCCTACTTGGGTCACCCTGAGGCCCCTTCTGGAGCATTCAGGGGGCTCCCCTGGATCAGCTCACTGGGTGGCGCGCCCACCCAGCCCTATTCCTCTCGGGGAGCCCCTGGGCCCAGGAGGCCATAAGAAGTCCAGGCCGGCCCAGGCGATCCTGGCAGAGAAGCGGCCAGGAGGGCGGGGTGGGGTGGGGCTCCGTGTGCGCGAGTGCGGGTGTGGCCGCCGCAGGTGCTCTGGAGCCGTGCTCATGTCCAGCTCTGCGGGGACCACTGTGGGACCCTCGGGGGGCCGCTCGCTGTCCGCTAGACCACAGGACAGGCGGCCCACTCCTGGGGCGTGGGCCCCAGGGGACACCCCGGCGTTGGAGATGCAGGCTGAGTTGCGCACCAGCAGGTGGCGGATGGGGGCTGAGGGGCTTGGGACTGGCAGAAGAGGTCAGAACTGACCCGGCCCGGCCCCCCCGCCCAGGTCCCAGCGTGAGCCGGCGGCAGGCCGCTGCGGACAGATTTATTCGGGCCTCACAGGCCACAGCAAACCCGCAGTTCCCCCCCTCCAACAACCACGGCCACACCGATGTCCTGTGGTGCCCGCCGCGAGCCACCGTGTCCAGGCATGCCTCCGCTACAAGAGGTTGACCGCGGCCACCACCTGCTTGCAGCCGGTGACGGCGAACTCGCGGCCGGCCACGCGGTAGTAGCTGAGCTGCGCGGCCAGCAGCTCGGCGCGGGCCTGCTCGGGGAAGAAGCCCTCCCCAGCCATCTCGTCCCGGAAGCAGGTGACCACGTCCCGCTTGTCCAGCAGCAGGAAGGGCACGATGGCCGCGGCCTCCCACAGCGGGTGCTGACGGACCAGCAGTGCGTGCAGGCTGGAGCGCAGCTCCTCCTCGGCCGCGCGCAGCTCCTCCGCCGCCCCGTCGGCGCGCCCCGCGCGGGACGCGTTCTGCAGCACGAAGCGCGTGACCTCAGCGCCGCCCGCGCCGCTGAGCAGCACGTAGATGGCGTTGTGGAAGCGCGGCGGCCGCTGCGGCTGCAGGAGGCCGTGCAGCTCGTCCAGCAGCGCCGGCGGCAGCAGCTCCGCGTCGTCCAGCACCAGGAGCGGGGTCTTCTCCTCCGCCTCGGCCCGCGCCAGCACGTCGGCCACGCGCCGCGCCAGCTCCTGGCGGCAGGCGGCGGCGGCGCGCGGCGCGGGGCAGTGGTGGCGCGCGTGGTACTGCAGCACCAGCGCGCCGTCCTCCAGCACTGCGCGGAAGTGGCGCGCCAGCAGGCGGCCCACGTGGCTCTTGCCCACGCCGCTGGGCCCGTGCAGCGCCAGCAGCAGCGGGCGGCTGTGCACGTGCGTGGCCAGGTAGTCCCGCAGCAGAGCCACGAGGCGGCCCACGGCCGCCGGCTGCCCGAGCACGGCGCGCTGCAGCGTCTTCTCCAGCCCGTCGAGGTCATAGCGCAGCGCGTTGTCGTCCAGGTTCTCAATGGCGTTGAGCACCTGGAAGCCCACGATGGCCACAAGCAACAGCAGGCAGCGCTGGGCGCGGCTCTGGCGCTCGGCGCGCGGCCCGAACTTACGCGAGGTCTCGGGGTAGAGCACCAGGCGGCTGCGCCGGCGCCGCTTCCGCGCGGGTCTCGACGCCCGCTCGACCGGCCCGTCGAAGGTGAAGAACTGCGGCTGCTCCTGGTGGACGCGCGGCGCCGCGGCCCCGGGGTCCGGCGCCTCGGCCGGCGGGGGCGGCCGCCGCTTGCGCAGGAGGCGCACTTGGTGGCGCAGGCGGACGACGGCGCGCACCGGGGCGATCACGCTCGGGCTGGGGGCGACCGGGGCCGCGGGCTCCGGGCTGGACTGGCCGCGGTCCATGGTGCAGGGGCGGTGCTTGGCATGCAGGTCGCCCTCCCTGCAACAGGAAGGCGGGGATGGTCCGCAGACTTCCGCCTGGCCGACTGGGACCCTCCCTCGGGATCTCACCCCCGCTGCGAGGCCCCCGGAGGGCGGCCCGCTGCCGGGAGACCGGGACCAGCCTCTGCCCAGGAAACGCCTCCCCGCGGGGGCCCAATGCAAATCTCTCGGGTCCTCGCATAAACAGCCTCGGGCCTTGAGGAAGTGACTGCGCGGGGTGGGGGTGGGGGGCGCAGTTTATCGGCCGGCAGGCCTCCCGGGCTTCCTGGAGGAGGAGTTCGTGCCGGCCAGGCGCCAACTAGGGGTAAAGCGGAGTCAAGGCCGGCCCCGCCATTTTCCAGTCCTGTGGCCACTGCTGAGTTTTCCAAATTTGCTGGCATACTGAGTGCAGCATTTTAACAGTATCATCTTTTATGATTTAAAATAGTTCAACTGAAATTCCATCACCTCCAGTAACTTTGTTTGTAGTGATGCTTCCTACGGCCCACTTGACTTCACACGTCAGGATGTCTGGCTCTAGGTGTGATCGCGCCGGCGTGGTTATCAGGGTCGTGACGATCTTTTTTGTGTAGTTTTTCTGTGTGTTCTTGCCACCTCTTCTTTCACATCTTCTGCTTCTGTTGGGTCTCTGTCCTTTATTGTGCCCATCGTGGCATGAAATGTTCCCTTGGTATCTCTAATTTTCTTGAAGAGATCTCTAGTCTTGCCCATTTTATTGTTAAAAATCAATTAATTTTCCACTTAAATTGGGTAAATTTTGTGGTATGGAAATGATACCTCATTCAAACTGGTTTTTTTTTTTTTTTTTTTTCAAATAAACAGACAAGAAAACTACAACATAAAATAGAAGCTCAGCCAGACTGATTAAGGTTGTAAATTTAGGTGGCTAAAGTATGAAGAAAACGAGATGGTAATTATCCTGAGAGTTGGGTGTTCCAGAGTAAGGTGGGGAGAGGGCGTGGGGCAGGCATGGGGGTGTCAGTGAGTAGAGGGGAGGCCAGCAGGTCCAGGAGCCTGTGTCCTATTTGCTGACCTGGGTGGTGAGCACATGAGAGTTTGCTTTACAGCAAAGCTTTATTTTATTTTATTTTTGGCCACACTGTACGGCTCTGCGGGATCGTAGCTTCCCCACCAACGACTGAACCTGGGCCATGGCAGTCAAAGCACTGTGTCCTATCCACTGGGCTGCCTAGTAAACATACACTCCGTTTTACACACATTTCTTGATGTGTGTTATGTTGCAACAACACCAACCAAAAATGTACTGTTTCTGAGAATAAGTCAAGCAAAAATGAGCAAGACCTGTCTTCAGCAAATTACAGACTCTACTGAAAGGCATTCAGTCCTCAGTCATGTCTGACTCTGCAACCCCATGAATCGCAGCACGCCAGGCCTCCCTGTCCATCACCA
>SJYX01011743.1:5533-21811 GCA_006410675.1 Oreotragus oreotragus
CCTTGGACTGCAAGGAGATCCAACCAGTCCATTCTAAAGGAGATCAGTCCTGGGTGTTTTTTGAAAGGACTGATGCTGAAGCTGAAGCTCCAATACTTTGGCCATCTGATGCAAAGAACCAACTCATTGGAAAAGACCCTGATGCCTGGAAAGATTGAAGGCAGAAGGAGAAGGGGATGACAGAGGATGAGATGGTTGGATGGCATCACTGACTCAATGGACATGAGTTTGAGTAAGCTTCAGGAGTTGGTGATGGACAGGGAGGCCTGGCGTGCTGTAGTCCATGGGGTTGCATAGAGACAGACACGACTTAGTGACTGAACTGACTGATATTGGATTTTAATCCCTTATCAGTCATATCATTTGGAAATACTTTCTGCTATTGAGTAGGTTGTCTTTTCATTTTATTTATGGTTTTCTTTGCTGTTCAAAAGTTTTTAAGTTTAACTAGGTCCCATTTGTTTATTTTTGCTTTTATTTCTTTTTCCTGAGGCGACAGATCCAGAAATACACTGCTGCTGTTCATGTCAAGGAGTGTTCTAGCTGCGTTCCCTTCTCTTCTGTCTTATACTGCTTTACGGTTTCAGGTCTTACATTTAGTTCTTTAATCCATTTTGAATTTATTTTTTTATGTAGTGTCAGAGAATATTTTAATCTCATTCTTTTACATGTAGCTCTCCATTGGTCCCAGCACCAGTTATTGAAGAAACTGACTTTTCTCCTTTGTGTGTTCTTGCCTCCTTTGTTGGGCTTCGCCTTGTGGCTCAGTGGTAGAGAATCTGCCTGCAGTGCAGGAGCTACAGGAGACACAGGTTCAATCCCTGGGTCAGAAAGGTCACCTGGAGAAGGGCATGGCAGCCCACTCCAGTGTTCTTGCCTGGAGAATCCCATGGACAGGGGAGCCTGGTGGCTTACAGTCCATGGGGTCACACAGAAGGAGACATGACTGAAGCGACGCACGCACATGCAGGCAAGCCTTCTTTGTCACGGACTAACTGACCATAAGTGCATAGATTTATTTCTGAGTGATTTATTCTGTTTCATTGATCTACGTGTCTGTTTTTGTGCCAATACCACTATGTTTTGGTTGCTCTAACTTTGTAGTATCATCAGAGGTCAGGGAGGGTGATACCTCTAGCTTCGTATCTTTTTCTCAGATTGCTTTGGCAACTATGGGCCTTTTGTGGTTCCATATAAGTTTTAGAATTATTTGTTCTAGTTCTGTGAAAAATGTGGTACGTATTTTGATAGGGATTGCATTAAATCTATAGATTGCCTTTGGAAATATGGACATTTTAAAAATATTAATTCTTCAGTCCAAGAGCACAGGAAATCTATTCATTTCTTTGTATCATATTCAGTTTCTATCATCAATATTTTATGGTTTTCAGAGCATAAGTGTCCTACCACATTGCTTAAGCTTATTCCTAAGTATTTTATTTTTTGATGTGATTATAGATAGGATTGTTTCCTTAATTTCTATTTCTGATAGTACATTATCATTGTATAGAAAAGCAACAGATTTCTGTATAGTGATCATATCCAGTGGTCATGAGAAACGCTGAATTTACTGAACTTATTTATTAGTTCTAATGGTTTTTTATTTTTATTTTTTGGTAAAGACTTTAGGATTTTCTATATATTATGTCATGTCATCTGTAAATAGCAACAGTTTTACTTTCTCCCTTTCAATTTGGACTGGGACTCCTACCATACAATTATATTCAGTTACATGCTAGTAAGATTATGCTCCAAATCCTTCAAGCAAGGCTCCAGCAGTACATGAACAAAGAACTTCCAGATGTACAAACTGGGTTTAGAAAAGGAAGAAGAACCAGAGATCAAACTGCCATCATTTGTTGGAACATAGATAAAGCAAGAGAATTCCAGAAAAACACCTACTTCTGCTTCATTGACTATGTTAAAGCCTTTGACTGTGTGATTGCAGCAAACTGTGAGATATCCTTAAAGAGATGGGAACACCAGACACCTTACCTGTCTCCTGAGAAACCTGTATGTGAGTTAAGAAGCAATATTTCAAACTGGTCATGGAACAACTGACTGGTTCAAAATCAGGAAAGAAGTATGACAAGGCTGTATATTGTCACCCTGCTTATTTAACTTCTATGCAGATTACATCATGAGAAATGACAGGCTGGGTGAATCACCAGCTGGAATCAAGATTGCTGAGAGAAATATAAACAGCCTCAGATATACGGATAAATACCACTCTAATGACAGAAAGGGAAGAAGAACTAAAGAGCATCTTGGTGAGAATAAAAGAGAAGAGTGAAAAAGCTGACTTAAAACTCAACATTCAAAAAAACTAAGATCACGGCATCAGGTCCCATCACTTCATGGCAAATAGAAGGGGCAACAATGGAAACACTGACAAACTTTACTTTCTTGCATTCCACTGTCGCTCTGAATGGTGACTGCAGCTGTGAAATTATAAGATGCTTGCTCTTTGGAAGGAAAGCTATGAGAAATCTAGACAATATATTAAAAAACAGAGACATCCCTTTGCTGACAAGGGTCTGTACAGTCAAAACTATGAATTTTCTAGTAGTCATGTATGGATGTGAGAGTTGGACCGTAAAGACGGATGAGTGCCAAAGAATTGATGGTTTCGAATTGTGGTGTTGGAAAAGACTCTCAAGAATCCCCTGAAATGGAATGAGATGAAACTAGTCCATCCTGAAGGAAATCAACCCTGAATACCTATTGGGAGTACTGATGCTGAAGCTGAAGCTCCAGTACTTTGGCCACCTAATGTGAATAACTGATTCACTGGAAAAGACCCTGATGCTTGGAAAGGCTGAAAACAAAAGGAGAAGGAGACAACAGAGGATGAGATGGTTGGATAGTGTCACTGACTCAGTGAACATGAATTTGAGCAGACTCTGAGAGACAGTGAAGGGCAGAGGAGCATAGTGTGCTACAGTCCATGGGGTGGCAATGAGTCAGACATGACTTAGCAGCTGAAAAACAACAGCAGCAATATATTCCTCTCTGGTTGTCAAGGGTTTCTGCCAGTACTCAGCTGGTGCTCTGTGAGATCTTCTGCATCTGAAGATATATTCTTAATGCATCCAGGGAGAGATATATACTCCATGTCCACCTACTCCTCCACCATCTTGTCTTCCTGACCCATGGTTTTTACTAGCATTCTGTTTAGGTTCCATATATTTGTACTTTTACCGCTTTTTCCTGTAATTGATCTGTAGTTTCGTATTGTGGTGGTGGAGAGAAAATGCTTGATATGATCTCTATCCCCTTAAATGTGTTGACTTTGATTTTTAATCTAGTATGTGATCTGTCCCAGAGAATAGTCCATCTGCACTTGAAAAGAATGTTATTTTGGGGTGTAATTTTCTGAAGATATTCAGTTCAGCTGATGTCCTGTGTCACTGAGGAGCACTGTTGCCTTACTGATTTTCTGTCTGGATGATCTGTCTATTGATGTAAGTAGTGTTAGAATCCCCTCCTATTATTGTCAATGTTTTCTTTTATGTCTGTTAATATTTGCTTTATAAATTTAGGTGCTTCTGTATTGGGTGCATATATGCTAATGAGTTTAATATCTTCTTCTTGTATTTACCTTTTATCATTATATAATGCACTTCTTTTTTTTCTGTTATAGACTTCATTTTAAAATCAATTTTGTCTGATATAAATATTGCTGTCCCCAGTTTCTTGTCATTTTCATTTGCATGAAATATAATTTTCCACCCCCTCACTTTTAGTCTATGTTAGCATTTATTTCTGAATCAGCAACCCTGTGTCTTTTGGGGCATTTAGTCCACTGGAATTTAAAGTTATTATTGAAGGTATGTACTTATTGCCATTTTATGGCCTTTTTTTTTTTCCAGTTTTGCTTTGTTTTGTAGTTCTTTCCTGTTCTTATCTTCTTTTAACCTCTTTCCTTGTGGTTGAATGATTTTCTGTAGGGATATGCTTATGTTCCCTCATGAATTGTAGGTTTTCAATTTGTGCTTACTGTAGGGTTTGTATCAGTTCCGTTCAGTCACTCAGTCGTGTCTGACTCTTTGTGACCCCATGAGCCGCCACAGGCCAGGCCTCCCTGTCCATCACCAACTCCCAGAGTCCACCCAAACCCATATCCATTGAGTCAGTGATGCCATCCAACCATCTTATCCTCTGTCATCCCCTTTTCCTCCCGCCTTCAATCTTTCCCAGCATCAGGGTCTTTTCAAATGAGTCCGCTCTTCGCATCAGGTGGCCAAAGTATTGGAGTTTCATGTGTTGACTTAAAAACTATATCTAATTGTTTTAAACAAGTAGTCATTTAATTTAAAACACATTCTAAAGTGTGTGTACATTTTTAATTCTATTCCCTCACTCTTTGTATTTTTGATATTATATTTTACATCTTCATGTTTCGTTTTTCAGTCCCTCAGTCATGTCTGACTCTTTGTGACCCCATGGACTGCAACATGCCAGGCTTCCCTGTCCATCATCAACTCCCAGAGCTTGCTCAAACTCATGTCCGTCACGTCAGTGATGCCATCCAACCATCTCATCCTCTGTCGTCCCCTTCTCTTCCTGCCTTCAATCTTTCCCAGCATCAGGGTCTTTTCTAAGGAGTTAGTTCTTTGCATCAGGTGGCCAGAGTATTGGAGTTTCAGTTTCGGCATCAGTCCTTCCAATGAATATTCAGGATTGATTTCCTTTAGAACTGACTGTTTTGATCTCCTTGCAGTCCAAAGGACTCTCAAGAGTCTTCTCCAACACCACAGTTCAAAAGCACCAATTCTTTGGCACTCAGCTTTCTTTATAGTTCAACTCTCACATCCATACATGACTACTGGAGAAACCATAGCTTTGACTAGATGGACGTTTGTTGGCAAAGTAATGACTCTGCTTTTTAATATGTTGTATAGGTTAGTCATAGCTTTTCTTCCAAGGAGCAAGTATCTTTTAATTTCATGGCTGCAGTCACAATCTGCAGTGCTTTTGGAGCCCAATAAAATAAGGTCTGTCAGTGTTTCCATTGTTTCCCCAACTATTTGACACAAAGTGATGGGACCAGATGCCATGATCTTCGTTTTTTGAATGTTGAGTTTTATACCAGCTTTTTCACTCTCCTCTTTCACCTTCATCAACAGGCTCTTTAGTTCCTCTTCACTTTCTGCCATAAGGTTGTTGTCATCTGTGTATCTGACATCATTGATATTTCTCCTGGCAGTTTTGATTCTGGCTTGTGCTTCATCCAGCCTGGCATTTCGCATGATGTACTCTGCACAGAAGTTAAATAAGCAGGGTGACAATATACAGCCTTGACGTATTCCTTTCCCAATTTGGAACCAGTCCATTGTTCCATGTCAGGTTCTAACTGTTGTTTATCCTACTGATTATTGTAGTTATACTTTGTTTTACAAGTTTTTTATCTTTCAATCTTTGTCCTAGCTTATTTAAGTAGTCAGTCCTTAACCTTTACTGTATATTTCCCTTTGCTAGTGGCATTTATCCTTTCCTATAGCTACGTCTCCTTACAGCCTTCTATTTTCCACTTGAAGAAGACTCTGACTATTTTAGGATTGCCTTACTCTTAATGAACTGTTTTAGTTTTTGTATGTCTGAGAAGGTCTTTATCTCCCCTTTAATTCTAAATAAAAAACTTGCTGGGTAGAGTATGCTAGGTTGTGGGTTATTCCCTTTCAGCTTTTTAAATATACCATGACATTCTTTCCTGGTCTACAAAGTTTCTGCAGAGGAATCAACTGATAGCCTTGTGAGGGTTCTATTGCATATGACACTATTTTTCTCTTGCTACCTTTGGAATTTTCTCTTTAATTTTTGTCATTTTAATTATGATATGTCTTGGTGTGGATCTGTTTGGGTTTATCTTATTTGTTATTCTTTGTGCATGCCTGGTAATTTTCTACAGGTTGCCAACATTGTGAATTTTATGTGCTTGGGGGCTGAGTTTTGTTTTATCTTTTAAATAGTCTTTGACTTTTTTCTGAGTGAAGTTAAATTACTTGGAATCAGTATGATTCTTTTAAGTCTTGCTTTTCAGGTTCACTGGGGCAGACCCAAAGTCAGCCTTTAATACTAATTTAGCCCCACTTCTAAGAAAAGGCCGTACTGAGAGCCCCACTTAATTCTGCATGTATTAGAGAGCCTTTCTGCTCAGTGTGGTTGGATTAGAACTATTGTCAGCCCTGTATGAGTATTAGACAATGTTCCCCATCTCCTTGGGTAGCTTCCTCTCATGTACATGCCCATCAATAGTCAGAATGTGAAGGACTCTCTTCCTTCAGATCTCTGGAAATCTTTCTCTGTGCAACTCCCTGTCCATACAGTGGCTCACTAATTCTATCTTCTTTCACCTCCTTAAATTATAAACTCTGTCTCCTTAATTCAGAAAGACCTTTGGTGATATTTGGGTTCCTTTTGTTTTGTTGTTGTTCCAAAGCCTAGAAACTCTTAGGGAAGTACATGGAGGCAATTACAGGGCTCACTTTATTTGCTTCATTTCTCTCAGAGACCTCAGGCCTGTGGTGCCGGTTGTCAGATGTTTGAATATCACTGTCTCATATTCCACCACCCCTCAATGATTTTTCTTGTTGTTTAAGGCAGAAAGATAAATCTGGTCTGTATTGCTGCATCCTGACTGGAATTAGAAGTTTCCTGAGTGAAATGAAGTGAGAGTCGCTCAGTTGTGTCCAGCTCTTTGCAGCCTCATGGACTATAGAGTCCATGGAATTCTCCAGGCCAGAATACTAGAGTGGTTAGCCTTTCATTTCTCCAGGGAATCTTCCCAACCCAGGGATCGAACCAGGGTTTCCTGCATTGCAGGCGGATTCTTTTTTTTTTTTTTTTTTAAATTTTACTTTACAGTACTGTATTGGTTTTGCCATACATCAACATGAATCTGCCACGGGTGTACACGTGTTCCCAATCCTGAACCCCCCTCCCACCTCCCTGCAGGCAGATTCTTTACCAGCTGAGCTATAAGGGAAGCCCCTGAAGGATATCACTCTTTAAAAGTTAAGGCCATTTTATGTGTTATTTCATTTACATCACAAGCATTTTATTCTCACAAATTAGAAAACTGAGACTCAGAGAGAAAAATTATCTAATGTTGAAGAATGTTACTGCATAGAGGTTAAGAACATGGCTGAAGACCTAACACCATGAATTCAAATACTGACTTCATCACTAATAAGCCATTAGACCACTGTATATTTCTGTTTCAAAATTAATAATAATAATCTCTAATTCATGGATGTATTATATAGAATGGGCTTCCCTGGTAGCTTAGTGGTAAAGCATCCACCCGCCAATGCAGGAGACATGGGTTTGATCCCTGGGTTGGGAATATCCCCTGGAGAAGGAAATGGCGACCCACTCCAGTATTCTTGCCTGGGAAATCCCATGAACAGGAGAGCAAGGCTGGCTACAATCCATGAGATCACTAAGGAGCTGGACATGACTTAGTGACTAAACAACATTATGTAAAAAGTGTTATCTAATGTATATCAGGTGCTCAGAACAGTGCCTGGCAAATACTGAATTCTTAGTGGATGTTCAGTTCAGTTCGGTTCTGTTGCTCAGTCTTGTCTGACTCTTTGCGACCCCATGAACTGCAGGTTGCCAGGCTTCCCTGCCCATTACTAACTCTCGGAGCTCACTCAAACTCATGTCCATTGAGTTGGTGATGCCATCCAGCCATCTCATCCTCTGTCGTCCCCTTCTCCTCCCGCCTTTAATCTTTCCCAGCATCAGGGTCTTTTCAAAGGAGTGAATTTGAAAAGTGAATGTTTCTTATTGTTATTTTCAAAGTCACATGGTCTGTGATGAAATAGGGTCTAAAATGGGGTCTCTGAAGCACTTCAATTCACGTGATTTGTATTATTTCATGTTGGTTCTGAGATAGCAAGCCTTATAACCATGATGTTCTCAAATCTTAGCTGATGGACTCTGTTGAACACAAATACATTAACTGTATTGACTGAGGGTCCTATGTATTCAAAACCATAGAGCTAGCTGTTTGTGATATAAAGTTACTCCCTAGTGATTCGTTAACTTAGGGGCAGTCACTTAGGTCTGGGACTATAAAAATTGATTGAAGCATTCCTGATGTCTGCTGCCTATAGCAGGCTAATACCTTGGTAAATCTGCAAGCAAATGGTGCAAGAATCATTGGTACATCAATTTTTTCTCTCCTTTTCCACTTCAGGCCACTCTTTTGCCATATATCCACACTGTACCAATTCAACTCAAATTCAGCTCACAGCCCGTGCAAATATTTTGGATGGCACCCTTGCCTGAATCACAATGCCCATGGGGGCTGGCATGTTTCTGTAATTTCCTTTCAGGTTCAAAAGTCTGTGAAGGACTATTTTAATGAAAGATTAATCTCTTTCAGGAGGCATGATTCTATTTAGATATCTTGAGAACATAGTGAAAAAGACATTGGACCATTTTTCTTTATTCAAAGGAGAGACAGAGAAGAGAGAGGGAAGATGAGGGTGGAGGGAGCCAGAGAGAATAAGCCTTCAAGCAAGCTGGTGGGCTGGTGAGCCATGGAATAGAAAGAAATGATCAAATGGAAACTTCCATCATATCTAAATGTTTAAAAGAAACAAAATATTCAGAGTACCTCAAAATGTTGGAAATGTCTACAAAAGCCCCCAGTGTTCGAAAGAAGGTAAATAATTAGGGGATTGATGAGCTGTCGCCCTTATTTTTCCAACAACTTATCTACATTGGTAAGCTCTTAAAATGGCTATTCATCCTTACCAACATGGCCTTCATTTCTCAGAATTCATCTCAATTAATGTGGCTTTCCTGTCAAAATAGTACTTTTTTAAGGCCAATCTGTTTTTCTTATAATCCGGGGTCAATTCAGGCCTTCAAGGGTTTAGTGGACCTAATTTTTAAAATTTAATTTCTTCATCCCTTTTGTGTCTCTGTCATTTCCCTTTATGATTACATCTGAATGGAATTTCTTCACTTTAATTATAAGTCACTAGTGTTCTTCACAACTTGCTCCCCAAGCGCTGAGGAGCAGCTGGTGGTTCCAGGAGGCAGGGGGGTGCTGAGAGGCCCTCTCTGTGCTGAGAAGTTGTGTCAGGAATGTCCTGGGTTTAAATGTAAGTTCCTTTGTTTGTTTATCTGCAATTGCATGCCTGACCTAAGCTAAGTGAAACCCGATGAAAGAGAAGGAAGACTCTCGTCACCATCCACTTTTTGTTTTCTTGGCCCACTGAGTATGTTTTCCCAAGTTTCTGGCATTTCATGTAAAAATTGATTTGGAACTAATTTTTTGTGTTTTAAAAACAAATGCATTATACTCTCCTTTGGGTTTTGCTGACAAAGCTTTACAACATGGTTAACTGTGATGTAAGAACAAAATTTTGTGTTTTGAATTATTTCTCTTTTGCAATGGTAGAAGATATGGTGTCTTAAACAATCAAACTCGTAAACTTCAATGAAAAGTGCACGTCAAAAGCATCGGTGAACAGTGAAGTTTCTTCTGTTGATACTTGAGATCGTAAAGCCATTTAACCTTGATTCAACAATAAACTCTTGTTCGATTGTTTTGCTTTTCCAGGGACCTACTCCGAAGTGAAGCAGTTCATTCCCCAGAAACCAATCAATGGTTGTGCAGGTGGAGGTTGCCAAGCACATTGACGCAAAGTGCTATGTCATGTAATTTTACCCGCCAGGACTTCCGAGAACATGATATGCTGCCTACAGTCACCACCCATTCTCAGGGGAGTGCTTCACCACACAGTTGACATAGGAGTCATTAAATTGTAAAGCCCATCATATAGACACAGAAAGGATTGGCTAAAACATGCAAAAGGTTTATCGTGTTTCCATAGTCTTTCTTACAGAGCACATTTTAGCTTTTCAGATGGGTACAAACATAAAGGAGGTTTGAGTAAATGGATGCAGAAAATAAAAGATCTTGTAATTGCAGTTTGTAACCTCATAAAGAAAGTTGCTATGTTGAATGTGTATTTATTTCCATTTCCCTATTAGTGTTCTACATTTACTTAAGGTACTGGTGAGCTGGAGCCTTATAGTGCCAGAATGCCAAAATTTATTTAGTGTTTATAGCTGCAATTCTCAACTTTGTCCGGGCATTTGAATACCTTTTGAACTTAAAAAAATAAAAATAAAAAAATTCAGATGTCTGAGCCCAAGCCAAAACCTAATGAAAACAAATCTTTAGAGATGAGGCCTAGGGATTTGATTTAAAGCTCCATTAGTGATTCTTATATACATCCAGGATTGAGAATAATGCTTGCACTTAAATTTTTTCTTTTAGTTTTTATTTTGAGTAGTTCATGCTTCTTCCCATACAGTATAGAATTATTAGAGTAGTCCAGTTAGTATTCAATTTGAAAGATTCCAAATATCCAGGTATATATGTATTTTCAAATAGTGATTTTGAGAATTTTATTGTGAGAAAGCCTCTCCTTTTCTTTCTTCAATCTTTTGCTCTAAAATAAATGACAATAATCATTGTTGTTGTTCAGTTGCTAAGTCATGTCTGACTCTTTGCGATCCCGTTGACTGTGGTACACCAGGCTCCTCTTTCCTTCACTATCTCCAGGAATTTGCTCAAACTCATGTCCATTGAGTTGATGCTATCTAAGCATTTCATCCTCTGTTGCCCCCTTCTCATTTTTCTGTCAATCTTTCCCATCATCAGGGTTTTTTCCAATAATCATTACTATCATTCTTTATTGTGAGTCCACTTTATCCAACACCATACTGTCTTTTTTATTCAAAATCTTAATCTTCACATTTATCCTACAAGTAATAGCAGCAACAAGGCAAAAGCCAGAATTTAAACTGATGTCCATGTGATTTCAAAATTTGTTCTATTTTATGCCATCCCCTTCTCTCCTCATTTCTTTTCACCTTTCCTACCCTTTGCCTCTTAGCTTCTGTTACCTTTAGTTTTTGTCTTGTTTTCTTTACCTTTCCATGCCATAAGATATCTGTCTTGAAAATGAGAGAGAAATTTTTGTGAGAGTCTCACAAAAATTCCTGGTAACAGTAATTGCCTCACTCTTCTTATAAATATTTCCACTTAGAGGAGTTCTCATAGTCACTGATTTGACAAACATTGGTTTGGTATCCTTTGACTAATGGAAATATTTATATTTTTTGACTGCTTCATTTTAAAGAATGTCCTGGGATTTGCTCAAGAGAATATAAAAACCTGCTGTCCCTGTTTCCATTTCCAGACCCAGACATGACCCCAGTACTTTAAAGCATCTGCTTTTAATTTTGCATATTTTCTATCTTAAAGGTCATCTTTCTGAACTAGGTTTAAAGTAACTCAACAAACACTAAACATGGGAGATAAAGGCAATGAGGCAATGACGCTGGTGAAAAAGTGGTAGAGATTGCAGAACTATCCCCCTGGGATACTGGAGAGCTCTGTAACCTGGTCTTTTGTGGAGTCACGTAGATGACCTCCTATTCATGGTCTCCCACCTGTACATGCTATGGGCTCCAGAGCAACTGGCTTCTCATCCACTGGTGCTTCTCAAATCCCACCAGAGAAATGTGTCGTTGTGTAACCCTTTTCCCTCTAATCCACTTACTTTCCTCTCTAGCTTTGAGTGATGGGGAAAATGGCTATGGCTTAAAACTACTATGTAAACTAAGAAGAGAATTTAAAGACTGATAGGAGTAATGGGGAAAAGCTTTGACTTTCACTATGGGGTTGAGATGGGCATATACGTGAGTGGTCACATTCCATGTGATATTTTTTAGCATTTGAATAGAAGTTGTAGAGGAGACTAGCTCTAGATTCAGGGAGTGCAGGGATGAACATGGAGAAGGCAATGGCACCCCACTCCAGTACTCTTGCCTGGAAAATCCATGGATGGAGGAGTCTGGTAGGCTGCAGTCCATGGGGTTGCCAAGAGTCGGACACGACTGAGGGACTTCACTTTCACTTTTCACTTTCATGCATTGGAGAAGGAAATGGCAACCCACTCCAGTGTTCCTGCCTTGAGAATCCCAGGGACGGTGGAGCCTGGTGGGCTGTTGTCTATGGGGTTGCACAGAGTCGGACACGACTGAAGTGACTTAGCAGCAGCAGCAGGGATGAACAACTTTTCTTCATCAGTTTCAGAACTGAAGAAATTGACCAAGTTGGCAAGGATTAACTATTCCTGCCTAGCAAAATGTAATGTACATAGCTGATGCTCACTAAATATTTGTCAACTGAGTATGCAAACAAAGAGGAGTAGAAGGATATGTTAGGTTAGACAGCTGGAAGCCCCAGAGCAATCACGTGGAGCCAGAAGCATCCACTTCTGCCCTGAGGACCGTATGTGACCTTTCCTTCTCCATAGGTTCTGCTTCTTCTTCTTCTTCTCCAAAATGAGGGTTGTTGTGACAGCTACCTCATAGGTAGTGGGAAGGTTAAATAAAACACTCTATGTGAAAGTACTTTGTAAATTAATGGTCATGAGTAATCAATTAAGGAAACAGGAGAAATCTAACATCACAGATACAACAGTGTGGATTTAACTAAATGTTTGGTTCGGTTCAGTTCAGTTCAGTTCAGTTCAGTCGCTCAGTCACATCCAACTATTTACGACCCCATGAATCGCAGCATGCCAGGCCTCCCTGTCCATCACCAACTGCCGGAGTTCACTCAGACTCACGGCCATCGAGTCAGTGATGCCATCCAGCCATCTCATCCTCTGTCGTCTCCTTCTCCTCCTGCCTCCAATCCCTCCCAGCATCAGAGTCTTTTCCAATGAGTCAACTCTTCACATGAGGTGGCCAAAGTACTGGAGTTTCAGCTTTAGCATCATTCCTTTCAAAGAAATCCTGGGGCTGATCTCCTTTAGGATGGACTGGTTGGATCTCCTTGCAGTCCAAGGGACTCTCAAGAGTCTTCTCCAACACCACAGTTCAAAAGCATCAATTCTTCGGCACTCAGCCTTCTTCACAGTCCAACTCTCACATCCATACATGACCACTGGAAAAACCATAGCCTTGACTAGACAGACCTTAGTTGGCAAAGTAATGTCTCTGCTTTTGAATGTACTATCTAGGTTGGTCATAACTTTTCTTCTAAGAAGCAAGCGTCTTTTCATTTCATGGCTGCAGTCACCATCTGCAGTGATTTTAGAGCCCCCCAAAATAAAGTCTGATGCTGTTTCCACTGTTTCCCAATCTACTTCCCATGAAGTGATGGGGCCGGATGCCACGATCTTCGTTTTCTGAATGTTGAGCTTTAATAGGGGCTTCCCTGGTGGCTCAGATGGTAAAGAATCTGCCTGAAATGCACAAGACCTGGGTTTGATCCCTGGGCAGGGAGATCCGCTGGAGGAGGGTATGGCAACCCACTCCAGTATTCTTGCCTGGAGAATCCCTATGGACAGAGGAGCCAGGCGGGCTACAGTTCATGAGGTCACAAAGAGTTGGATGGGAGTGAGTAACTCACTACAGCACACAATAGGGGTAAAGTTATATAGGGGAATTCCTAGGTGGTGCTAGTGGTAAAGAACCTGCCTGTCAATGCAGATTAGATGTAAGAGCCACGGGTTCAATCCCTGGGTCACTAAGATCTCCTGGATGAGGGCATGGCAACACACTCCAGTATTCTTGCTTGGAGAATCCCATGGACAGAGGAGTCTGCAAGATGCAGTCCATAGGTTCGCACAGAGACAGACACGTCTGAAGTGACTTAGCACACAAGCATGCAAAGTTATATAGACTATGCATGCTTGAACCTAGAATTTCTTTCTTAAGACAGAAAGTCTGATTTAAGGTAGATAATTGATTCAGGGCAAGGATCCTCTCTTATTAATACTTATAGTTTCAGTTCTAGCACGGAACTTGAAGTAGAAGTTCAGTGCACATTTGAGGAACAGATGGATAGGTGAACAGATGGTAGTGTGGATACATAGCTCTGTAGTCATTTTTGTTTTAAAAATAGAAAGGCAGTTTTTGATATTCCCTTTAGCTCAGCCCAATACAGTTTCAAATGAAAACCAACATCACAACTTTTACTAAACGTTTTGGGGACACATGCAGCATTTTACCTCAGCTTTTAGAAAAGCAGATGATGTCTTGAAACACTGCTGAGAAAACAAGGCTTGTTCTGTGTGATTGGAAACTACATTTTCTGAATTAGTATTATAGTCAACTGATGAGACCCAGCCAACTGTTAAATGATTGTTAACACAGAAAAAGAGGTAGAAAGACTGTGCTATCCACCCTTCTTCTCACATGCCAGAATGTGCACAGTGGTGCCTGCTGGTGATGAGAACCAATATCCTTATTAGGCACTGGGGTTGGAGGAAGGAAGCGACCCCTTTGGGGAGCCATCTTCATCCAAAATTAGAGACAATTATGAATGAGACGTTTACTTTATGTGCCAAGATTCATTTGAACCCATCAGAGTTTTGAAAGCACCAATTTGTCCTGTCTCACAATTTGTGAGTTTATTCCTGTTGGCTTGAGTTTTGGGGCCCTTACAGTTTGCCCATTAACATCTTGCACAAAGAAGAATCGCGTGTTTGTAGATATCCATCCGAACTACCAGTGAATTCAACCAAATAGCTGTTTGGTTGCACGAACTGGTTTTAATAGTTTGAAATCCCCTGTTAGGAAGCAGGACACAAAAATTTGACCCCTGGAGGTTGACAAGAGAGACATGAGGGTCTGTGATAATAATTCAGTTCCTGTTATCTCTCCCATGGGGGAACTTTCTTGGGATATGAGAATTCATCAAGTTTAAGCCAACGGCAGGGAAATAGGATGCTTCCTAGTGACTAGACAACCAATCTTCAGCCATAAAATCATTATTATAATGCCCATGTGCAAAGGAGAGAAAGACCTGAGGTTCTGGATGGGAGAGAATGGCTCAGGCTGTAAATATTACTTGTTGTCAATATCAGCGTTATTTAGGCTTAACAGGGTAAAAACTCACTCTTTCCATTTTTCTGTCTTCAAGAATTTAAAGGGTACTGAGAGCAAACAGGTTACCTTATGATATTATCCCTAGATCAGGAAGATTCCCTGGAGAAAGGAATGGCTGCCACTGCAGTATTCTTGCCTGGAGAATTCCAAGGACAAAGGAGTCTGGATGGCTACAGTTCATGGGGTTGCAAAGAACTGGACACAACTGAGTGACTAACACTTTCACTTTTTCGTGATATTATTAGGTGAAGTGTGGATTTGAAAGTCTCTTTGGAAGTGGTCAAACAAGAGATGGCAAAAGTGAACATCAACATTCTAGGAAGCAGCAAACTAAAATGGACTGGAATGGGTGAATTTAACTCAGATGACCATTATATCTACTACTGCGGGCAGGAATCCCTCAGAAGAAATGGAGTAGCCATCATGGTCAACAAAAGAGTCCGAAATGCAGTACTTGGATGCAATCTCAAAAACAACAGAATGATCTCTGTTCGTCTCCAAGGCAAACCATTCAATATCATGGTAATCCAAGTCTATGCCCCAACAAGTAACGCTGAAGAAGCTGAAGTTGAATGGTTCTATGAAGACCTACAAGATCTTTTAGAACTAATGGTTCTATGAAGACCTACAAGATCTTTTAGAACTAACACCTCAAAAGGATGTCCTTTTCATTATAGGGGACTGGAATGCAAAAGTAGGAAGTCAAGAAACACCTGGAGTAACAGGCGAATTTGGCCTTGGAATGTGGAATGAAGCAGGGCAAAGACTAATAGAGTTTTGCCAAGAAAATGCACTGGTCATAGCAAACACCCTCTTCCAACAACACGGGAGAAGACTCTACATATGGACATCACCAGATGGTCAACACTAAAATCAGATTGATTATAATCTTTGCAGCCAAAGATGGAGAAGCTCTATACAGTCAACAAAAACAAGACCAGGAGCTGACTGTGGCTCAGATCATGAATTCCTTATTAACAAATTCAGACTTAAATTGAAGAAAGTAGGGAAAACTGCTAGACCATTCAGGTATGACCTAAATCAAATCCCTTATGATTATACAGTGGAAGTGAGAAATAGATTTTAGGGCCTAGATCTGATCAATAGAGTGCCTGATGAACTATGGAATGAGGTTCGTGACATTGTACAGGAGACAGGGATCAAGACCATCCCCATGGAAAAGAAATGCAAAAAAGCAAAATGGCTGTCTGGGGAGGCCTTACAAATAGCTGTGAAAAGAAGAGAAGTGAAAAGCAAAGGAGAAAAGGAAAGATATAAGCATCTGAATGCAGAATTCCAAAGAATAGCAAGAAGAGATAAGAAAGCCTTCTTCAG
>SJYX01011743.1:25517-40477 GCA_006410675.1 Oreotragus oreotragus
CAGCCATGAAATTAAAAGACGCTTACTCCTTGGAAGAAAAGTTATGATCAACCTAGATAGCATATTCAAAAGCAGAGACATTACTTTGCTCCATCTAGTCATGGCTGTGGTTTTTCCAGTAGTCATGTATGGATGTGAGAGTTGGACTGTGAAGAAGGCTGAGCACCGAAGAATCGATGCTTTTGAACTGTGGTGTTGGAGAAAACTCTTGAGAGTCCTTTGGACTGCAAGGAGATCCAACCAGTCCATTCTGAAGGAGATCAGCCCTGGATTTCTTTGAAAGGAATGATGCGAAAGCTGAAACTCCAGTACTGTGACCTCCTCATGCGAAGAGTTGACTTATTGGAAAAGACTCTGATGCTGGGAGGGATTGGGGGAAGGAGGAAAAGGGGACAACAGAGGATGAGATGGTTGAATGGCATCACTGACTCAATGGCTGTGAGTCTGAGTGATCTCCGGGAGTTGGTGATAGACAGGAGGCCTGGCGTGCTGCAATTCATGGCATTGCAAAGAGTCGGACATGACTGAGCGACTGAACTGAACTTACTATTTATTTATCTATTAGCAAATGTTTATCTACCAGATGCTATTTGCCAAGTGTTATTCTAAGTGCTTGTCTTACAGTGATAACACAACAAAACCTCTGCCTGTTTAACGATTACATTCTGGTGGAGAAGCTCAACAGTGATCAATTAACCAGATAACCATATGTCAGATAAAGATAAGTATGGTGAAGAAAAATAGAGAGATGAACCAGCACAGATTGAGGAGGTCATTTTATTTATTTTTTTAACTTTTAATTTTATATTGGATTATAACCAATGAACAGTGTTGTGTAGCTTCAGATGGATAGCAAAGGGATTCAGTTATACATATACATGCATCCATTCTCCCCCAAACTCTAGGGGAGGTCATTTTAAAGGACATGGTCAATTAGTTCTTGGCCTTCTGACTAAGATCGAATCTAAAGGAAGTGGTCAAGGGGTCGACACAGGAGGAGAGAGCTGAATGAGATGAAGGCTGATATGGAGGAGGGTCTGGGAAGAAGGTGAGCAGCATATACAGAATCCTGGAGATAGAATCAAGCCTAGGTTCTTAGAGAAGCAGAAAGGAAGGTGATTTGCCTTAAGTGGAAGGATCATAGGAATGAGAGAAGACTTGAAGCAAGAAGGAGGGATGCCCATGTAGTTAGAATTTAGATAGTATTCTAAGTGCAGTGAGAAGATGGCAAATACTTTTTAGCAAGTGAGCAATATGATTCCATTTGCATTTAGTCACTGGAATATAATTGCTTTACAATGTTGTGTTAGCTTCTGCTGTGCAACAAAGTGAGCCAGCTATATCTACACATACGTCCCCTTCCTCTTGGACCTCCCTGCCATACCCCTGTCCCATCCCAGCCCTCTAGGTCATCACAGAGCACTGAGCTGCACTCCCGCTCTTTATAGCAGGTTCCTGCTGCTGCTGCTGCTGCTGAGTCACTTCAGACATGTCAGACTCTTCATGACCCCATGGACTGTAGCCCACAAGGCTCCTCCATCCATGGGATTTTCCAGGCAAGAGTACTGGAGTGGGGTGCCATTGCCTTCTCTGGGCAGGTTTCTAATAGCTAGCTATTTTACACATGGTAGAGTATTTATCTTTCTGCTGCCACACAAAGACTAACCTTCTTGGGGACAGTCACACTTGGAAGCAAGAGACCAGTTATCTCCTCTCACGATCTCTGGCTTACAAAGAGGATGAGTTCTATGTGAAAGAGAGCGCCAGTCCAGGTTCAATGCATGAGACAGGGTGCTCAGGGCCTGTGCACTGGGATGACCCAGAGGGACGGGATGGGGAGGGAGGTGGGAGGGGGTTTCAGGATGGGGGACACGTTTGCACCCGTGGCAGATTCATGTCAATGTATGGCAAAAACCACCACAATGTTGTAAAGTAATTAGCCTCCAATTAAAATAAATTAATTAATTAAATTTAAAAAAAAGAGGATGAGTTCTTCATGGACTCATCTCTACATATCTCTACATCTCTATATATTATTGTTTCCAGGGCTTTGCCCTATGCTGCTGCTTCACAGGCCTGTGGTAAGTATTGAATATATTCCAGAAGAGCAGATAAAGGGGATTTCTAGTCTAGAGTGGGGCAGGAATATTTCAGCCTCGTGACTTGGGGCCCTTCTCACAGAAGTGTCTCTGCTCTGTCTCCCCCCAACCATGAGGGTGAATCAAGCCCCTTCTGGTGTCTTAGTCTCCTAAGTGAGTCCCTGGAATTATGGGAAGATGATTGTACCAATGGCCATATAGTCCTTGCAGGGAAACACTGGGGGAGCTGTGAAAGCATTGCCTGAAGTGAGGATGAGGAGAACAGAATGTGCGAGCTGTACAGGACGTGTGGCTTGAAGCTAGAGAGATCAAGACTAGACAGGTCAGAGGGTCAATTTGTTGTACTGACTTCAAAGACATTTTGTGGATTTAAACCGTGGAAGCATTACAATCTCCCCTCCCCCCTTGTCAGGATAAAATGTATTCCACAGGGTCAGTGAGCATTGGGTAAGACATAGGTCTTTCTTCTTCCATGGGTCCCTCTGGAGACGTGTCTGGACCAGTGTTAGAAAATCACCCTTTCCTAGCTAAATAAAAGAGACGACTCTGTGCAAGCCTCCTCCTCATAATTTTGACTTGTGGGTGTCAGGTAAGTCTGTGAGCTCCCGCCCTTGTTATAAACACTGACTCCAGAAAAGGCGAACATTCTTAATTTTTACAGTCATGCTGCAGCCATGCCTTGGGAGCGTCTGAGAAGTGCTGTCGGAGCACAAAGCATTATTACTATCATTATGGCAGTAATGACTGTGATTATAATGCAGTTAGGGGGAGCTGGGGAGGAAAGGCAGTTAAAGGTAAGTGAGCTTTACCCTCTGTATCTGAGTAAAATGCGCAGTTTGAAAACCTGTGTGTGTGTGTGTGTGTGTGGTGGGCACAGGGAGGCATCACTGGGTACTGAGATATCATTGCTGCGCTAGTCTATTTTAGTGAACCTGCGTTCAGAAAACATCATTGCGGGCCTCTACTTAAATCCTAGAGCCCAGTTTTGCTTTAATAATATGTTGATGTGAAATATGATTGTCCTGTGTGTCACTCGGGGCATGATGGTGATCTCAGAAATTCTGGATGCAGTAAGAGTTTGTGATATAAAGTATTTATTTCAGCGATTGCTCTAACTGTGACAGGGAATAAGATTTGAACAGAAGGTCTGTGATCTGGCTTCTTTGTCATTCCGTGTGTTTTCTCTACTTCTTTTCTCGATCTCCATTTTTGGGAACCTGTGATTCTGAAAAACTACTGGCTACTCATCTGGCAAGCATTTAGGGAGTGTCTATTAAACATCATACCTAGTATTAGCTTGTAGGATTAATAAGATAAATATGATGATTTGTTCCCTGCTTTCAAGGTTTTACAGGTGAGTGAGTGAGTCAGACAAGAATATCAATGGGTTTGATGTGTTAAGTTCAAGCTCACCAATTGCCCAAATACTCTGATCAAATTCGCACCTCAGGCACCTCTCTCTGGGGTCAGTGGGTAGGATGGATTTAAATGGGCTGAATTGGAAGCAGGGGGAGTCTAATCAGGCCTTTTGCAGAGGTATAGCTGAAAGATAAACGCCTAACTCTCATGTCTTTTGAAAGATTTTTCACCTCTGAAACCCAAATACTTGGCATTATTTATCATGAGATCAGGTGGAGGAAAGGACTGTTTTGTGCATGATAATTTGTGCATCTGGAACATTCAGTTCCCCGGTTGTGCGGCCTGGCTGTGAGCCGAAAAGGACAGTGATCATCTCTGCACGGGTGAAAAATGCCTGCGCGTTTCCTCTGAGTTGAGGGAATCTGGGCAGTTGAGGACTTGGTCACTTAGTCGTGTCTGACTCTTTTGTGACCCCGTGGACCGTAGCCCACCAGTCTCCTCTGTCCGTGGGCTGTTTCAGGCAAGAATCCTGGAGTGGGTTGCCATTTCCTGCTCCAGGGGATCTTCCCGACCCAGGGATCGAACCTGCATCTCCTGCATTGGTAGGTGGATTCTTTACCACTGAGTCACCTGGGAGCTGAGGACTCGACTTACTCAGAAGTGTTTTGTGAGCAGTTGTCATAAAAGGCTAAGGGTTACATGTGACATTTTCGACATGGTCCTACATATTGCCCAAGAGAGTGTGCACACGAACAGTGACCAAAATTATTGCATCTTTTATATCAGAGTGGATTGCTTAGAGAAATTTTAGAAACCCTCTTCTGGAATTTGAGGATTATTTGGTGGGTAGGAGAGAGGGAGGGAGTGGAGAGAGACAGACCCAGAGAGACTACATCTATTACCATGACTGCGGTAGATGCAGTGTGTTTTGGAAGAAGATCCTGGTTGTTCATTTCAGATATAGTGTTCAGGTAAAACTCCCAGGACTATATGAAATATGCTCTACAATTTCTTCCCTGTCTTGAGAAAGCTATAAAGCCATGAATTTTAAGATTATAAAGAAGATCAGTGTTTTGAGTTTATAAGTTTGAAAGGCTGAATTTGACTTTGTATCACTGGGAAAACTATAACTGCTATGAATGAATGATGCAGAGTACATTCACAGGGGTTGTATTTTACCCACTTTGGAACCAAACACCTTTGGGAACTTCTGGAACTTTGTATGCAAATATTTGCTGTTAACTACAAAAGAGGCTTAATTGAACTCAGCCTAACTTCACACACCTGAGTTATAGAATTAAAGAACCGTCTCCATTCCCTCTGAGAGGACAGAAAAGAGGAATGACTCTAAACTGAACCAGAGAAGATAAAGCCAGCAAGGCTCACTCTTAGCGCAAGTAATATAAGAAACAAATGGCAGAAAACTGGTATCAAACCATCAAGAAAAACATCTTGATGGCCGTTTTAATGAAACCTTGAAGTAGCCTACCTAGGTTTTGCCCAAGTCTTCTAAGAGTTTTGATAAGATAGGACTCTGCCACCTTTGAAGTGTTCTCTCAGGTGTGGGGAAGGGACTGGATAAGCTCCATAAATTCTGTATTAATCTAACATTGTATGTAATTGTAAGTTACCTTTGAATTGATAGCATTTGCTACATGGGCCATTGTTGAATTTAAAGGTGATACTCATCTATTGCTTCTAAGTAAGAAAAGTCTTTCTAAATATGTTGTCAGAAAGCATCTTTATATGGCTGATTCATATAGATATATGGCAGAAACTAACCCAATATTGTAAAGCAATTATCCTCCAATTAAACATAAATAAATGAAAGAGGAAGCATCTTTACCAGAAGCAGAAATAACATGGGTTGCATGGGGACACACTCCAGGATGTGAAACCAGTCCCTTTTATAGTTACACAGATGATTTTTACAGCTTCAAAAGAAACAAAAATGGTCCCCCATTAAGATGCCTTAAATGTAATTGGATTGCTATTTATTCACACCTTCTTATGGTAGGCCCAATACTAAATGTTTTCATATGCACAATCATATTACATGGTATTTTATTTTACTTTCATTTGTGAAAGCATTTTTGGCCACACCCTGCAGCATGTGGGACATTACTTTCCTGACCAGGAATCAGACCTGCACCCCCTCCATTGGAAGTTGAGAGTCTTAACCACTGAAACAACATCATATTTTATTAGATGAGGAAACAGGTATAAGAGACTAGTGAATTGTTATTTTTTTTCCAGGGACACAGAGATAAAATGTGGCAAAACTAAGCCCTGAAGCTCTGCCTTTGGGGTTCCTGGTCCTTTCCTGCACGTTGGGGTCTGCTTTTACTGACCTACTGCTGACAACTGTCTGGCCGTCAGGCAAATCGATCCCCAGGCAATGTTTCTGTCTCCACACCACCTTCAGCCCTCGTCCCACCGCAAGCTGTCCTAGTCATATGAGCGTTTATACCTCTGCCTTCTAGCTTCAGCTGTTATCTGCATCCATGCCCAGTGTTGAGAGAACAACTCCAGGATCCTCTTAAACTTTCAGAAATTTTGGTTTCAGAGGTCTTCCTAATACACCCTCTGCTTTGATGTTCAGAGGCATGCTAGAATACATGTTAGAATCTGTTAGTTCTAACACCCCAATATTTCTCAGATTGGTCAAATTTCCTCTATTACCACATTTTCTCTCCTAGCTCAAGCCACCATTTTGGAAGAGGCAAGAGTCTGAACTATTGCAAAAGTTTTCTCATATCATGCTCTTCAGAGTGTTGTCTGAGGACCACTATCTTTCAGATCAGACTGTCATCCAGGAGTTCATTATAAATGCAGAATTTCATGCCTTGCCTTAGAGAATTAGAAGCTGCATTTGGACAAAATTCCCACATCTTTTGTTTAAAGTTAAAGAGTCATTGTTCTTATAGACTTCACCATATGAGTTTTTATTTTAACTTTTTAAAAAGTGTTTTGTCGTTGTTTTCTTTTGAAAATTATTTTTTGATGTGGACCACTTTAAAAGTCTTTATAGGATTTGCTACAGGATTGCTTCTATGTTATGTTTTGTTTTTTTTGGCTATGAGGTCTGTGGGATCTTAGCTTCCTGACCAGGGATTGAACCTGCCCTCTCTGCGCTGGAAGGCAAAGTCTTAACCACTAGACCACCAGGGAAGTCCCCTGAGCTTTAAAAAATGGATATGCATTCATACCCATTTCTTTAAGTCCTTGATGTCTTCCCAAAACCCAAACTCCTTACAATAACCTGTAAAGTAATTGGAGATCTAATTCGTATCTACCCCCGGGTATACTAACCTCCTTTTAGCTCCTAAACACACCAAGCTTCTACCCACAAGACTTATCCAGGTTATTTCCTCTACCCAGAACACTCTTCTCCTGCTTTAGGACTGATAATTAGTTTCCTTTCTTTTGCCTCAGTTTAAATATCACATCTTAGGGAAAATTCACCTGAGAACTTTAGGTTCAACCAGTTTTTCTGTATTATAACCATGCTGTTTTCCTTTAGAACATATATCTCAGTTTATCATATTGTTTATGTTTCCTAACAATTGTCTATTTTCCCTACAGGACTATATAAGTGTAAGTACGTAACCGTTTTCCTAGCATTTGACTCAGCGATTAGCACAGAGAATATGCTCTATAGATGTCTGTGAAAAAGTGAATAAGCATACTGTGGTTACACGTGTGTATGTCTGCTCAGTTATATCTGACTATTTGCTACCCATGGACTGCAGCTCACCAGGCTCCCCCATGAAATTTTTCAGGCAAGAATGCTGGAGTGGTTGCCATTTCCTGCTCCAAGGGATCTTCCCAACCCAGGGAATGCTTCTGGATGAATTTTTTCAGGAGTATATAATTCAGGAAAGTTTGTTAGCATTTATAATTAATGTAGTTGCTACTAGTTTTTTTTTTTTTTTTGTAGTTTTACCTGAATTATGCTAATTATGTATGTTAGCTATACATCTTCTGGAAGATTTTCCTAATACTGATTTGTAGCATTGTCAGGAAAGTAATTTTTATTTCTAAGCTGTTGGTAAATATGAACTAGTTCTCATTTACCTACTATAATCAACACATACTGCTCTTACACCAAATGTCCAGCCATCTCCTTAATGGAAGCCAGAGAAGGTTGTCAACAAGTATAATTGCTTGGGCTAGAGTTGATATTGAACATATTGAACAGATATTCTTTCTTTCTGCTTTCTTTTTATTTTTGTTTAGAAGAGAGTGAAGTAAAGGAGACAGGGAAGAGTTCAAGGGCTGATGTCTTGAAATATTAGGCTGTAACTGATGGCTACTCCAGGGTCAGAAAAAGAAAACTCCCTTGTGATGTAGTGTTGCACAATTGCATAAAGCAGATGTGTAATAAAGGCTTGTGTCTTTCCCTGAAACATCTGGCATTACTCATCATGAGAAGCAGGTGCCTAGGTTGGACAAGACCACATGTCTGTTCCAGGATGACACATTTCTGTTGTTTCTGGGTTGCATTTGAATTTTCTTTGGCTCCTGTCAACCCAAGCACGTTAATGATCAAAATGATAACACAAAGATTGCCCAAGAAAAAGAGTAAACAAGGTGGCTGCTTTTTCTGGCATCATGAGACTTTGAGTTTCAGAAAAATTAGTAAGCCACCCTATGCCTGACATCCCATGACGGTCCAGAGACAAGGCTTGTATGCTTGCTGTGACAGGTTGAATCATGACTTCCATGGATGGGGCCTGTCTCCAAAAGGAGGGTTTGCCAGCTGGTTAGTCTTTGTTAGGTCTTAGCCAAACATGGGTCAGGGTGTCATAAAGTGTTCTGAATTGTACCCTTCTCCTCGCTTAAGCCATGCTGTCTCATCAGACAAGGATTTGTAAAAGTATTGGAAAAACGTTGACAAATGTATAAAATGTCAGCCAGGGTACATCTTGTAAAAATTGACTCATTAAGAGGACATGATGCAATCACCTGTCTTGTTATGCCTTTTTTCCTTGCTTTACTCTCACGTGGAATTGAATCACCTATCGTTGGATTTCCAGGATGAAAGCCATCTGGTTATTCAGGTCCATGCATACTGCTTGGCTTCTGATCTCTCTGAATTCCATGCGGTTTGGCTAGGACTTGTTCATATTTGTGGTTCTGATAATGGCAGTGTTTCTCAAGGTGTGGTGTTTGATTATCTGCTTCAGAACTACCTGGCATGCTTGTGGAATGCATCAGTCTCTTGGGCTGCCCCTACTGATCTACTGAATCAGCATCTCTGACATAAAGTTTGCAAGTTGATGTTTTCAACAGGTTCCACATGATCCGAGTGAATTCTAGTGTTTGAGATCTACCAGCCTGTGTTGAAATTTGCTATTCTTGATTATTTTATCATAGGCTTTAAGTAGACTTGGAGGTTAAAATAGTCAACTTTAAAAGTAAGGATTTCATGGATCAGCTTTAAAAAAAAAAAAAAACCACCTGCCAATGCAAGAGACGTGGGTTCGAACCCTGGGTTGGGAAGATCCCCTGGAGGAGGGTACAGCAACCCACCCCAGTATTCTTGCCTGGAGAATCCCCATGGACAGAGGAGCCTACGGGCCTACAGCCCATGGGGTCACAAAGAGTCGGCCACGACTGAAGCGACTTGGCGTACACACAGCACAGGGAGTAGAGAGAGTGGCCAGGCAACTGCCCCGACGCTCACTTCTCGGTGAGGTGTTGTTCCTCGGTGTCAGGACACCACGGGAGCCAAAACTCATGCTTTCAGGACCCAGAGATCCTATGGTCCTTGGTGTATGTTAGGACAGGAAGAGGCGGCCAGGAGAACTGATCCAAAGCCTCCGACAGAACCCAACTAAGAATGCCAAGCAGAACCCAACCAAGAATGCCTTTTTCCTCAGCCCTTTATCTCATTCCCACTTACAAAGGCAGCCGCAGAAAGTATCAGGTGAAGAATGCAAAGGTTTTTTTTAAATTGTTTATTATTTCTTTTTGCTCTTGTTTCGTTTCTCTTCCTTGAGCTTCTTTTTGGAGACTTTAGGACTGCTGGCCTTTCTGTATAGATGATACCCAATAAGGCCCAGGAGGGCTGGCACCGTGGCCATCCCTACCAGAGGGAAAATGCCCTTCACCAGCTTCTGCCAGTAGTTGGCTCGGATCAGCGCAATCAGTTCCACGTCAAAATGCAGCTCTGCATCCGCTGGAGGCAGAGAGGAGGTGAGGGTTAGAATCCCTGTGCACTGTATCCAGGGCTCAGATTCTGAATGCAGATAGGGAGGGCAGACCACACCACAGCAACGTCTGTGAAGCTGGCAAGATTTAAATGTGGGGCTGAGTTCTCTTAATGCGAGAGGCAGAGGAGGGTTATGAGGCTATTGAGTGATAGTCATGTTTACCCCAAATATACAAGTGTGGCTTGTCTTCACTGACAGGTCTTTGACACAACAGGAGAACCTTTATGAAAAGTACAGGCCGTTCTCCATTTATAAGTTAGAGCACCTCTGTACTAACTGTATCTCCAAACAGTCACATGGATAGAATCTTTGCAAGGCTGAAATCAACTGGACTTAACTAGACTTTTTAAAATGTCACCAACCAATAAGCACACTCACTATGATTCTTTAAAAAAAGAAAAGAAAAAAACAACAACAGGTGTTTCAACATAGCTAGAAAGGCAGGATGTGGTTTAAGACATTCAGAATGGAGAAATGAACAGGAGTGAGATGGGGGAGAAATGTAAACAAGCAGTACTGGAGATGAGGAGGCAACAGAGCTTTGGGTAAAAGAATTTCTCTTTAGTCCCCTGACTCTCTCTCTGGGTCTCCCTTTAAGCTAGAACTTAGGATAAGAATTTTTATCCCAGTACAACTCATTTTAGCTAATGGAACATTTCTTATAACCAAAAGCAAGAGATCTGCATCTTGGAAAATCTGTTTAGGTTCAGGCCTTAAAAAATAGGTATTAGCAGTGACCTGTGAGGGCTTGGCTTTTTTTAAGAATTTTTTTTTTTTTTTTTGATGTGGACCATTTTTAAAGTCTTTATTTAATTTGTTACAATATTGCTTCTGTTTTGTTTTTTTGGCCCAGAGCCATGGAACTCACACCCCCAGCACTGGAAGGGGAAGTGTTAACTAGAACCCCAGGGAGGCCCCCAGGCTTGGCTTTTAAATGTTGTTTTTATTTTGTTAGGAATCACTTGACTGTGACCATTTTCACCAGCTCTTCTCTGGTGGAGGCTGAAAGGAACTGTGGAGATGTGGTGAGAAGCCATGCCAGTTGCACAAATGACAGTCTGGAGTTGCAGGAAAAGCACAGGAAAGAAGTCCAGAGTTCTCAGAGAGGTGGCACAGGCAGCAGACTCATGTGGCTCCAACAAGGGTCACCTCCCTAGAAAGCTTCCGGCTGCCAGAGGACAAGCTGGTGGCTTTAACACGTTATGTGTCTCTAGTCCCTGCTGGTGATCTGAGGAAAAAGGTGGCCCTGCAGAAGGAGGCAGCAACCAGTCCTATTCCATTTAGCAAACTGGGTTTAGACCTCAGGCTTCAAAGTGCATAGCTCCTTGTAGCTCCTAGGGACTGGTTTTGTTTGTTTGTTTGTTTGTTTTTTGGCTTTGCTCTCTGGCATGTGGGATCTTATTTCCCCGACCAGGGCTCACACCCACGCTCTCTGAGTTGGAAGCACAGAGTCTTAACCTCTGGATTGCCAGGGAAGTCCCAGGGACTGAGTATCTTGATAGCCAGAGAGACCCCTCGCCAGATTACCTGGGATAGATGGTGGAAATCCCCGTTTTCCATAGGCCAGGTGAGAAGGAATGATTACCCTTCGCTTCTCTCTAAGGAAAGGAATGTGAGTCATAGCCAGGGGTAGAACCAGGTGGGCCAACCACCTTAGTCCATCTGAAGTCCCACCAACAAAACCCTCTGGATATTCACACTCAGAACACAAACTTTCCCACCTGAGCACCAAACAGGTTGACTGGCCAAGGCGTCTCAACTCCACTAACAGGACCCCCAGCCAGAAAAAGCCCGAGGCTTCATCCAGAGCCCCCATGCCCAGAGACCAGGGCCTACCCAGTACGAAACCAGAGCCCCTTCTCCTGCCTCCTCTAGGAGCAGAGACGGCCTCCACCCATGCAGAAGGGGTGCACCCAAGCCCAGCCCTGCCCAGATACTCACCCCACACACATGTCTAGAAGGCTCTGCTCCAGACCTTGAGGAAGAAGACACAAATGAATAGGTAGCTCTCTACATTCCCCAAATCCTGGGAGAGGAAGATCAAACACTCCCCATGACCCTCAGTTGAGCTCCCCACTTCTGGAATCTCTGGCTTCCAATGTGGTGTGCGGCGAGAGGAGTACTAGGAGTGGGATCTGAAGCTCGGGAGGTGAGTGGTAGAACCCTGGGGCGGCGGGCATTTCCAAGGTACCTGAGAGGTTAAAGAGACTAAGAAAGGGCTTAGGTTGGGAAGAAACGGAATGGGAGGCGCAGCTCACATACCTGGTATCACCTGCTTTTGGCCAAGTTCTATAACCAGAGGGTCTCTGGTCAGAGACGTGTCAAAGATGCGTCCATCTACCAGGCTGCCCTGGGGGTGGGAGGGAGAGCATCTAGAGCGCACACCTATACCGCTCCCTCCCAGCAGGGTGCGCACACACCTGGCCTCGGGCCGCAACCCCTAGCAGCCGCAGTCTAACGTTCCCTTTCGGGCAGAAAGGAACAGGAAGCCCCAAAAGGGCTGGCACTTCTCGGAGATCCCTCCACCCTTCACTTCACTGCGGAAGAGCAGGGAAGGGGAAAGGGTAGGGAAGAGGCGCGCCCCTCCCCCCCGCCACGTGCCGGAGGACCCCAGAGCCGGAGTTACTCCCGGCCCGCTTGCCACGTGTCCAAGCCAAAGCTGACGTGTTTCAGCGGGGCGCCGCCCCCGGGGCCCCGCCGCGGCCCCCCAGGGCCCTCACCGAGTAGTGTATGTGAAGCGTGTCTCCAAAGGCAGCAGGCTCAGCACACGGCTCGGGGGGCTCCACCTACGATCGCACTACACGAGTCAGGGAGGTTCCTGCCCTCGGCGCGGCACCCCCAATTCGGTGCCTGCACTCCCTCCTCCCCGCTCCCAGGATCCTTTAGACCCCGACCTTCCCCGCAACCGGGCCCGACCTCCATCCACAGCGCCCGCCCGGGATTCTCTCCTCCTCACCAGCGTCTCCACCTGGAGGGTCCGGACGGGACTTTCGGTTTCGGACCCAACCTCCGCCCGGCACACCGCCCCCCTGAGCAGCAGCAGCAGCAGCAGTCGGAGCGTGAGAAGTGAGGGGCGCAGAGTCATAACTGGGTGCGGGCAGGGCTCGGGGCACGCAGGACAAGCCGCTGGATGACAGGGGCTGGGACCGCAGTTCCTTCGGCGCCCAGGCCAGACTGGATGGGACGGGGCGGGTCGCGACGCGCCAGCTCCTCCTCCCGCAGCCCTTCCTCCACCTAGTCCCCACCTCCTGGAGGGAGGAGGCCACGGGAGCTCTCCCNCAGGACAAGCCGCTGGATGACAGGGGCTGGGACCGCAGTTCCTTCGGCGCCCAGGCCAGACTGGATGGGACGGGGCGGGTCGCGACGCGCCAGCTCCTCCTCCCGCAGCCCTTCCTCCACCTAGTCCCCACCTCCTGGAGGGAGGAGGCCACGGGAGCTCTCCCGGCCCTCTGTGATCCCGACGGTGAGACTCCGACCTGTCGCTTAGGCGTTCGTTGGGTCCCACAGCGAGGGGCTGAGTCACATTGTAGCATCCGTTTACGATTACCTATTGTGTTCCAGACACTCGTCTGTGATTCTCAAAACCACCTTGAAAGGTAGACATAATTGTTTCTATTTTACAGATGAGGAACTGTTCGGGTTAAGTAACTTTAACTTACTCAAGTTAAACTAGCTAGTTAAAACTAGCTTAACTAACAGCAGCAGCAGCAACTAACTAGGTTAAACTAGTTTAACTAGCTACGTGGTGACAGAGGCAGGATTCAACCCTGACTACCTGAGTCTAGTCCGCCTGCTCCCTGCTGTTTCCTCTTAAGTCTCCTCACACCTATCCTGCCAGGATCTGGCTGACCCACCCCAGCCCAGCAGTTGTCAAAGATGGCAGCCCTCTCCCACATCCAGCCATTCAGCTTGCATTCCTGGAGGTCATATACCCAAAAGGAGGCAGAGTGCTGTCCCATCACCCCACCCTTAGGGACGGTAGTTGAAAAGAGCACAGGGCTGTTTACTGTAAGGAGCGGGGGTGGGGGGGGTGGGGATATCCCTGGTCTTTTCCTCTGAGAGTACCATTTATTTCCTTTTTCAACAAACCTGTCAAAACAGCAGCTACATACACCCCTTTTGTTTGTGCAAGGACTTCAGTTTTTAGGAGTTTTTCTATTATTTCAGGTGACCCTACCAATCCCCTTCTGCATGATTCAAGTCCTCACTGCCCACTTAGGCCTTAGGTATCTAGATTCTGCCCATCAGTGAGCTCACAGTCATCATTGTTTGGGGTCACCTCTTAGGCCTTGTCTTCCTTAACATCTCTCTGGTCCGTGATGCCCCTGAGCTCTGACCACCCTCCTAAGCTTTAGACACAACTTGTGTACTGCAGGCCTCCACCTGGATGTCTGATCAGTACCTCAAATCAACACACACACTACCGTATTCATTGCTCTTTCTCCTCCATCCCACCTGTAACAGTCTGGATTTTGCACCCAGCGTCCTGTTTCTATTTGTTCTGCTATCAGCCTTCTCTATGATTCTTCTCTCACCTGCCCCACATCCAATCAGTCTCCTCTGGATTCTCCCTCCACAGCCTCTCCAGCTCTCTTTCCATTCCCATGGCTACCACCTTAATTAATCCTTCATTCTTTCTTTCTTTGGGGTTGTTTAGGCTGTGCTAGGTCTTCTTTGCTGTGCTGGGGCTTTCTCTCTGGTTGCAGTGAGCAGTGGAGAGCAGCCTCTAGCTGTGGAGGGCAGCCTTCATTGCGGTGGTTTCTCTTATTTGGGGGCGTAGGCTCTAGGCTGCTCGGGCTTCAGGAGCTGCAGCTTGCAAGCCCTATAGCACAGGCTCACTAGCTGTGGTGTATGGGCTTAGTTGCCCCAAGCATGTGGAATCTTCCTGGACCAAGGATCTAACCCGCGTCCCCCAAATTGGCAGGCAGATTCTTAACCACTGGACCACCAGGGAAGTCCCTCTTTGGGGTTATCTTTTTTTTCTTTAAAGCCTTCTTTATGTAGAGTACATCGTGAGAAACGCTGGGCTGGAAGAAGCACAAGCTGGAATCAAGATTGCTGGGAGAAATATCAATAACCTCAGATATGCAGATGACACCACCCTTATGGCACAAAGTGAAGAAGAGCTAAAAAGCCTCTAGATGAAAGTGAAAGAGGAGAGTGAAAAAGTTGGCTTAAAGCTCAACATTCAGAAAACGAAGATCATGGTATCCAGTCCCATCACTTCATGGGAAATAGATGGGGGAAACAGTGGAAACAGGATCAGACTTTATTTTTCTGGGCT
>SJYX01011743.1:70165-86163 GCA_006410675.1 Oreotragus oreotragus
TGGAAGTAGAAAGTAGTTATTTTGAGATACAGAACATTTGTTGTTATTTCTCTTAAAGAGATAGTGAAGCTTGAATTTTAATTCAATTTTGAACTAAAAAAAAATGTATTTCTTGAAGAGTTTTAGAAAGATCTTACTGGAAATTCTAATTTAACTGGTTTGAGGTCTGGGACTCAGGCACTGATTTTTTGTTTGTTTCCAAAATCCGCAGTGGGTGTAACGGGCCACCAGGCTGGGAGTCCCGGGTTTAAGGATTCATTGCTTTCTATGAGGTGTGTTTCCCTCACTACGCAGAATGTGCTCCTTTCACTTTAGGCAAATGAGGTGACACGTAAGGCAATTTTCCACTCTCCATGTTTTGCTCATGCCACCCACTCTGGACTGCTCATGTCTTGACTGTTTTGCCACCCTGCCTGCATCTACTGCCACAGTTTTACCTATTTTCCCTGACACTGCTTAAGGGCTACCTCCTCCAAGATTTCCCCTGCCCTCATTTCCAAACAGCTGTCTCTTCCTCTTTTGAATCCTTGAATATTTTTAAAATAACTTTTATTATTCTTTTCCTTAGTAGAAAATGAATATATTTATACAGTATTCTTTATACTTATCAAATTGGCTGCAATCAAAAAGTCTCATACAGTAGTCCCCTCTTACCCATGGTTTCACTTCCCGTGCTATAAATTACCTGTAGGCAACCACAGTCTGAAAACATTAATGGAAAAATCCAGACACAAACAATTGATAAGTTTTAAATTATGCACCCTTTTGAGTAGTGTGATAAAATCTTGTACCACCTGCTCCATACCACCTGGAAAGTGAATCATCCCTTTGTCCAGTATATCACCCCAAATGCTAATTTTAAGAGTTTATTTTTAAAAGATAAAATATCTAGAGCAATTTTGGGTTTATCCAGAAATGCAAATGAAGTTAAATACTAGAAAATAAATATAATTCACCACATTAACATTAAACAGGAAAGAACATATGATCATCCTAAATATACAACAAGTAAATGGCAACCCACTCCAGTGTTCTTGCCTGGAGAATCCCAGGGATGGGGGAGCCTGGTGGGCTGCCATCTATGGGGTTGCACAGAGTCGGACACGACTGAAGTGACTTAGCAGCAATATCCCTAATGATGGAAAAATGAGAAGCAAACCCTAAAAAGTTCAGGAACAAGGAAAGTCCATTTACCTCTATTTGGTATTATAGTGCATTTCTTAACTAGTGTGTTAAGACAAGAAATAACAGAGCACAAAGATAGGAGAAGCAGTAGCTGGTAAAAGTATTAGAGTGGTCTCTTTTCATAAAAGTATAGTTGTCTACATTCCAGTGAATCTTCAGGCAAATGATTAGTAATGAATGCAGAGCTCAGTAACATGGCTGAATAGAAGACCAATATACAAAATCAAATATACTTCTAAGCACTGGCAAAAAAGAGCTAGAAAATACAATTTTGAAAAAAAAAAGTGCAGTTTACCATAACAATTAAAAAAACATAAGCTACCTCTTTCATAAGGCCTATGTGCAATAAATTCCAAAACTCTGTTTGATGAACATCAAGGAAGACCTATCACAGAAATACATGGTGAAAGATTTCAATAGGAAGACTCTTTTGTGAAGTTGCCAGTTCTCCCCAATTTCACCTATAGATTCAATGTAATCTAATTCCAAATCCCATGGGATTCCCGTCCCCCAACCCCGACTAAAACTGATAAGCTGATTCTAAAATTTGTACATATAAAACAAAAGTTGATATATAACAAAGACTCTTTTGGAGAATAAGGTAGGAAGACTTGTATCAGATTTCAAGAGTTGAAAGAGTTATAAAGTCGTAAGAATGAGGAGAGTGTGGTACTGATGCTGCAGTAGACAAGCGGATTCATGGAATAGTAGAGATTCCAGAAGCAGATTTATGTATTTATGGACATAGTATGAAAGAGGAGTGGTGGACTTACCTGTGGTACAGTGGATAGGAATCAGCCTGCCACTGCAGGGGACACAGGTTCAATCTCTGGTCCAGGAAGATTCCACAAGCTGTGGAGCAGCTAAGCCCGCACACCACAACCACTGAGCCTGCACTCTGGAGCTTGTGAGTCGCAACTCTGAGCTTGTGTGCCGCAACTACTGGTGCCCACATGCCTAGAGCCAGTGCTCTGCAGCAAGAGAAGCTACCAGAGTGAGCTCACACACCACAACCAGAGAAAGCCTGTGCACAGCACTGAAGGCCCAGCACAACCAAAAATAAATAAATAGGAGAGAGAAGTGGTAAAGACCGTACTATGGAAAGGAAGAATTAGTCAATAAGCGGTGCTAGGGAAATACAGGCGGAAAAAGCAGATTCCTACCCCATGGGTATATAGGAAATGCATTCTAGTTGTATTAAAGACTTGAATGGGAAAGCTGATTTTTAAACATCTAAAAGGAAAATGTGAAATTGAAATTGAAATTGAAGTCGCTCAGTCGTGTCCGACTCTCTGCGACCCCATGGACTGTAGCCTGCACCAGGCTCCTCCATCCATGGGATTTTCTAGGCAAGAGTACTGGAGTGGGTTGCCATTTCCTTCTCCAAAAAATGAAGAATAGTATCTTTATGTGTTTGGGGTAGATAATAATTTCTTAAAACACACACACAATCTTATCCAAAACTGACAACTGAAAAGATCAACAAATTTGACTCTACTAAAATTAAAAGATTTCTGTTCTTCAAAAGCCCCACAAAATAATTTGTAGACAAACCACAAACCAAGAATAGATATTTACAAAATATATAACTAGTGGTATGCTTGTAAAATGTTTTAAAACTAATTTTCCAGGGGAAAAAGCCATGATTTGTAGGGTTTGATGTTTACCATGGAGGAAATAATCCCACCATAGCCTATTTCAAACTACCAAAACGATGTCTTACACACAGTTTGGAGGAGATGCACAAAATTACTCTTATGAGACCAGGCAAGCGAGCTCCAGTGCACCACTGCATATTACATTAAAGGATTTGTTTCCAGAATATATGAAGAACTCTTTCTGTATATCAGTAATTAAACATGAAGCAATGCCATAGAAAAATGGGTAAAAGACATGAATTGTCATTTTACAGAAGAGAAAATGTGGAGAATAGAAATATACAAAGATTCTCCATCTTCATTAATAATCATACAAATGTTATAATTAAGATTACAATAAGAAACCATATATACTTTATAGGTGGGTTAAAATTAAAAAGTATATTAATAGTAAGAAATTGCAAAGACTTGGATCAAGAGAAACTCTTTTTATGTTGTGATAGTTTCAGATGAACAGAGAAGGGACTCAGCCATACATATACATGTATCTATTCCCCCCTAGACTCCTGTCCCATCTAGGCTGCCACATAACAATGAGCCAAGTTCCATGTGCTATACAGTAGGTCCTTGTTGTTTATTCATTTAAATATAGCAGAGTGTACATGTCTATCCCAAACTCCCTAAATATCCCTTCCTCCCATCCCTCCTACTGGCAACCACAGGTCTGTTCTCTAAGTCTGTGAGTCCAAGAGGAACTCTTAAACAATGCTTCTGTGAGTATAAATTGGCACAACTACTCAAGAATTTTAAAATTTTATTATTTTAAAAGTTGAATATTTGAATACCCTACAATCCAGAAATATGTACTCTTTAGGTATCTATTTTAGAGGGATTTTAGCACAAGTATACCAGAAAGCACAAACAAGAATGTTCATGGTCGCATTTCTATAATAGTAAACAAACAAACAAAATTCAGCCCAAAGGTATCAGTCAGGGTTTGTTCGAAGAAGCAGAACCACTGTGAGAAATTAATGCAATAAGGGATTTATTATAGGGGATTTAACTGTATGCATTTCCAGAAGCTGGCTGCACTGTCTATGTGAAGCTGTGGTTCCTGTATCTGATACTAGAGCTAAAGTCCACAGGATGGGAAGACAGGATGTGAAGTTGGGGGGGAGCAAGGACATACCAGAACCCACAAGGGTAGACTGGAATCTGCACTAGTCTTTCCCTCCTCCCAAACCCATGGTGACATTCACTGTGGAGTTAAACACACACCTGGCCCAAGAGTTGGAGAAGCTGAAGCTGACAATATGAAAGGAACTGGGGAGCTATGGGCCTGTAGGGACTTCCTCCATATAAGGAAATAGGGCCACTCCTTCACAGCTACCTTCTTTACTGAACACAAAATGTCTCTTTGTCTTTTCACATAACCGTAAGAGACCCAGAGAAGTGAAGCGACCTGTGACCTATAGAAGCCTACTTTTTTTTTTTTTTTTTAGAGCTTCCATTTTACTTTATTTTACTTTACAGTACTCTATTGGTTTTGGCATACATTGACATGAATCTGCCACGGGTGTACACGAACTCCCAAACATGAACCCCAGAAGCCTACTTTTAAACAATGTCTTTCTGCATTTCTTCTCAAGAGGGCTCATTTCAATATTTTGGATCTGAGTATCTGCTATTTCTCCTCTCCAAAGGACATTCCTGACAGGTACTTGTGCCTGTTGCCTCTAATGATACCGTATAAGCAGGCTTAGGTAGTTTTGTAATAACAGATCTATTTACATGATTAGCTTCCAAGGAAGTTCCTCATTCCACTTTAAATAGATGTCATCTTAGGACTGATTTCCTCCCGAATAACATAATCTTATCTAAATTTGAGCAATGCATCCAAATGTACATTTTATTTAAATGTGAATTGCTGGCTTTGAGCTAAAGACAAATTTTCAAACCTCTGTCCAAATTTGGTACCAAATTATCCATGGTTACTCTGCAACTACTAATCTAGGGGGGAAACACTCTTTGGCAGAAGAGGAAGTCAGTTCCCAACCTTCATTTCTCTATTCTCAGAGACATCAGGATGAAGTTTAAATCCATTACCAAAACATAACAATAGAATTAAAATTATTTAAGGGAGAGACTAAGTCTTTGCCAATTCATTTATTTTGAGCAAAAATAATACAATAAAGTTCCAGTAGTGGAAAAGAATTTGGCTAATATTCTTAAGAACAATATCACAATATGTTAACTTGAAGTGACTTTTTCTCCCTCTGTATCTAAAAGTGTTGGGCCAAGGGTAATTAATCAGAAGTGAATGCAATTTTATATTAGATGTTTTGCTGTGGCTTTAGATTTTAAATAACAAATACTTTAGTTTAAATCATTTCAGTGAGTGAAAATCTGATTCCATAAAATAACAATTGGAAGTTAGTGATTTTAATTTGCAATTCTTTTCTCTGTAAAACTATTTTTCATAAAAGTCTTCACATGGTGAGTTCTTCTACTGACTTTAAAATATAATTTAACTCACCAAAATATGATTCATAGTCCAGTTTTTCAGAGATGTATTTTTTTTGTACAAAGTGAGATATATTAGTATTTCTTTCATTTCTAAATCTCTCTATTCTTTTTTGCTAATTTATTTTTACTATAATTTTTTATAAATATGGTACTTACTGAGTTATATTCTAATATGGTTATTATTCAGAAACCTCAAAAGAAAGAGATAGACAAAGTTCCTCCTGCAAGGGAGCCATTAATCACTAAAACCGCCAGTCAACTGAGCATAAGACAGTTCTCCATACAACAATAACTGGCTGCTTTGACTTTCTCTTTCTTTATTCCTTTGGGTCTATACTTGAGGAGTTTAAGTATCTAGATATTTGTACCTAGGCTCTGGATACCTGCCATGAGAACTAGATTCAAGACAGAGATTAAGGTAAGGAAGTTTATTAGGATGTGCTTTTGGAATCAAACCAATCACTTTGGACTAGACCAATATTATTGTTTTGTTTATTTATTAATTTATTTTTGGCTGCACTGGGTCTTCATTGCTATATGCTGGCTTTCTCTAGTTGCTGAGCGGGGGACCTGCTCTCTAATTGTGATACATGGGCTTTTCACTGCAGCGGCTTCTCTTGTTGCTGAGCGTGGGCCGTAGACACAGGGGAATATAAGATCCAGCTGTTCCTTTCCATGTGGATATTCTCTTCTGAATATTGGTTTTGGAGGATATGTGTTTATTTTAATTAAAGAAGGCAACATTTTTAAAATCGAGGACCTATAAATATTAGTGGCTAGACATTTTCAAAAATTTGAAATTCAATCACAATCTTCATTATCAATGAGCAATTTAGAAGAACACAGCATTGTTACTGAAACAAATTTACTATATTTTCCAGACACTATCTTAAGAATTGAAAAACTGGTGGTTTTTGCTTTTTGGAAAATATGATACATTTCTTCTCAAAGTTTCCTTTTTTTTTTTTTTTTGGCCTTATGTGGCCTCATAGCTCTCTCCATGCCCTGTGTACCGCTTTCCAAAATCTGTTCTTGCTGTCAGGTTGAGATATTTAGCAACAAAGAAAAATCTAAGCAGGACCCACCCAGCTTTTATATCCTGCATGGCTGAACTTTAATGAAAGTTTGAGTTTTTCCAAAATCTGGTCTTCACTGACTGGGGAGGAAAACCAGTTTGGGGGAAAAAAAAATGCCTTCAGCATGTGAACCGTGTAATTTTATTTGAACTCTGGAATTCCAAAAATACTTGCTTATTGAAAACACAGTTATGTTTTTGTGTTGAAACCTGTTATGGAGAAGGATAAGTGCTAGTTCTTTCCTCCACTACTTTTTCTCATAAACATAAAAAAATTAAAGACTGAGTGGCTGGGCAGAAAAATAATATGGAGGGGATGAGTTGGACCCTGTCCTGTCCTGAAACCTATGCCTTCCTTGGGAGATCTGTATCTATTTTGTGGGATCTACTGAGCCCCACTCAGCTTCAGATAACCCTTTCCCCCTCTGATGAGAATTCAGGGCTCCCTCTGGCCCGATCTTCAAGACTAGTTGGCTCACTGTTCTACTTGCTGACGTCAGTGTAAATGCTGTGCCAGTAGCAAGACTAGAACTTCTGGGCTCCTGCAGGGCAAATTGGCCAAGCAGAACATTTTAAGGTCTGGTCAGGTTTAAGGGGATCCAGTGTTAAGAATAATATTAATAACTAGCATTTGGAGGAATATATACTATGTGTCAGTCGCAATAGTGGGTGTTTGTTGTTGTTTTTTAATGTGAATTACCTTATTTAATCCCCACAACAATCCTTTGTGGAATTTGATGCTTAGGGAGGTTTAAGAACCCAGAGTTTGAAACCAATCAGCCTGTCTCCAGAGCTCTTGATCTTCTTCCCTATTCTGTGAGCCCTGACATTTATTAATGGGTCTCCATGTACTGGATTGGACTCTCAGGCACAGGGTAGCAGATGCTGTTGGTGCCCTGCCCATGTCTCCTTGAGGCTGTACCAACTGCCAGCAACTGCACCACCTATCAGTGACTTTCTCTAGAGGTTAGAGGTCCAGCTGTGAGTATGGAGGTTGGGTGTGGGGAGATTTAATGCCTCCCAGGAGCAGCCCTTAACTAATGATTGGTAGGAGCTGGTTTATAAATCTCCAGTGCCCTTGCTTCTCAGATACAGTAATTCAGAAGTATGGGATCTACACTGGTTCCCAGAATTCCCCAGAGGGACTAAGCACCCATTACCCATAGTGCTCTTGTGCTTGAAAACACTCTCCTCATTGGTTGTCTTCCCATTCTTGTGTATTTCCCTGCTGGCATTTCCTGATACCAACACTGAAATGAACTATTGGCATGTGTGTTCTTGTTGGCTTCTAGGGGAACCAAACGAAGACAGAGTAAAGGAGGGTCAGTGAAGAAGGAGAAGGCAGGTGGCGGAGCTGCTGCATTTCTGGAAAGAGCACGGGGTTGCTTCTGTAGAAAGCAGCCTCATAGGTGGTTCCCTGCTCTTGAAGACGACAGTGTCTCTGTGAGACATGAGAGAAAGGTTTCGAAGGATTATTGAATATCGACGCACTGGATGGTTCTTTTACGGCTCGGTTGGCGGAATGTTTGTCAGAGGTCTCTTTTGCACCACTGTTTTTAAGTATACTTTTGCCTAGCGTTTTAGTTGGAAGTAAGAGAAGCTTCCCTGGTGGCTCAGATGGTAAAAGAATCTGCTTGCAATGCAGGAGACCTGGGTTTGATCCCTGGGTTGGGAGGATCCCCTGGAGAAGGGAACGGCAACCCACTCCAGTATTCTTGCCTGGAGAAACCCACGGACAGAGGAGCCTGGGGGGTACAGTCCTCGGGGTCACAAAGAGTTGGACACAACTGAAGCGACTTAGCACAAACGCACAACAGGTAAACTGTTTTTTATTTTCTTGATCATGGAAGGATTTGGGCTTAATAACAAATATTTACAGGCAGTGGCCACCTTCTTCCAATACACCTGGCTGATAGAAGATGTTTCCTTCTACCTGGTTAAGGTAAAAACCTGGAGGGAGCTCTTGCTACCTTTGTCAGTTTTCTTGTCTTTATTACAGAGGGGACAACCTCTGAGAACAGTAATCTTGCTTGGGACTGGGAACGTGTAGGCCGAGGGGAGAGATTGTAATGCTCCCTCCCAGAAATTGCTCTCTGATGGGAAGCAGCAGACAGTGCAGCAGGCAACAAACCCCAAGGGCCTTTCACAGGAAACAGCCTGCGTTTGCTCCCTTTCTAAAAATGCCCACTGAGTAGGGGAGAGCCTTCCTTGGTGAATCATGCGTTGAATGATGTGGTGCATTAATGTTGTTGAAATACTATCCAACTGCTAAAAGGCTAATTCCTTGATTCACTTTATAGATTCAACATCCTACCTAAGTGATGCAATTCCTTCTTCCCTCTCTTCCATCCATGGCTTATTAATATTTTCACATGACCTTTTGGATAGATTATCATTTCATTTTTGCTTAAGATATAAAGGATGTTATTTGCTAGGTGAATATGAAAATGCCAATTTCATTCATTTTCTTAGCAAAGCAATTTTTCTGCATGAAGGATTCATAAAAAATATTCTTAGGAATTGAAAAAAATAGAAAAAAAAAAAAAAAAGAAGCACTGCTCTCTCACATCACCCGGACAGAGATTGCTCATAAATGTCTTATGGGTTCTGAATTAAAAATGAGGACTACAAAATGGCTGCTAAAATTATTACTTTGATCTTATGTTTCATTAGTAAAAGTATATTACTTACAATCAGAAAAACATATAGTTCAGTTATACTCTTAGTTGTACCAGAATGAAAGACATTATAGTACTCAGTTCAGTGTAAGAATGCCAGGGTTCATTCAGCATCTACGCTCAGGATGGAGAAGGAATTCTAGCCCAGCCCTGACCCAGACCACTTTCTGCCATGAAGAAATGGTCTATTCAAACTTCCCTGGTGGCTCACATGATAAAGAATCTGCCTGCAATACAGGAGACCCAGGTTCAATCCGTGGACCAGAAAGATCCCCTGGAGAAGGGAATGGCTACCCACTCCAGTATTCTTGCCTGGAGAAGTCCATGCATAGAGAAGCCTGGTGGGCTACAGTCCATAGGGTCACAAAGAGTCAGACATGCCTGAGCGACTAACATTTTGACTTTCTCCAGTTTGGTAGTGACTACCCACACGTGGCTTACTGAGCTCTTGATATGTGGCTCATATAGCTTAAGAAACTGAATTTTTTTTTAGTTTTACTTAATTCTAATTAATTCAAATTTATGTAGGCACTTATGGCCCCTGGCTACCGTATTAGGCTGCAGAACTTTAAACAGAGCCATATGCCAAATGGTAGAACTGACTGAGAGGTTAGCAACCCTGAAAAAAATACTCAGGGGGCCAAAATGACAACTGTGTTTAATCTCTGAAGTGCGGTCTCATGGAAAAAGGATTAGAGATATTCTTTGGAGTCCACTGGACAAAACTAGGACACAGAGAAATCAGAGTTAGATAAAATTCATGGCTGTACAGAAATAAGTGTTTAATAACGATGACAACGTCAGAACCTGTGGCCACTGAACTCACCTCCAGCGCCTAGCACCCTGCCTGGCACCAAGGAAGCTCTCAGGAAATACTTCATTTAAGTAAACCAATCAATCAATCAAAATAGAAAGCAATCCAAATGAAATACAAATGCCTCAAAAGACAATTAATTCCCAAATTCAGGGGGAGTCCCACAGGAGCTGGCTGACCACCTCCAGGGACACCGCGCAAGAGCCAGACATCCACCAAAAGGCAGCTGGACCATATAAGGTCCTTCCAGATCTGCTACGAGCCTCACGTCTACCATCCGATGGCACTGCGTTAAGTCCTGACACTCGCTATTTGTAGGACTATTCAGATACCTATGGCTGTATAACAGATTTCTACATATGAGTTTTCTTAATGACTTCAAACAGCACACGTTTTTTATCTCATAGTTTCTTCAAGCCATGAGTCTGGGCGCAGGTTAGCTGGGTGCTTTGCTTAGAGTCTCATGAAGCTTAATCAAGATGTCAACCAGGGGAAGAACCTTCTTCCCACTCGCGTGGCTGTTGGCAGCATTCATTCCTCCGTCCTTGTGGTTACAGGACTGACAGCCTCAGGACTGTCCGCCGGCTCTCGGGCTGAGCGCCTTCAGCTCCTTAAAGTCATGTGTATTTCTCTGCCACACTGCCTCCCCAACATTCCATTTCTATATCCAAGCCATCAAAGAGAGTGTGTAGAGTAAGCCTGCTAGCAAACGGTTTACATAATGTAATGTAATCACAATGGGTGACATCCCATCACCTCTGCTGGATTCCACTGGTTAGAATCAAGTCAAGTCCTGCCCAGTCTCAAGAGGAGGCCACTATAGAAAGGTGTGAACACTAGAAGGTGGCGATCCTGTGGGACAACCCGAATGTGTCTGTAACAGTGACCTTGGCAGGTGACTCAGCACACACCAGCTTGTCCTCTATATAAAAAGGAGGCCCTACGAGCACAATGGAGTCATTACAGACACATGTTATATACAAACTCACTTTAGAATGTAACCAAGGTCAGATTTGCCTCCATGATACTGTTTAAACCTCACAACAACAAATCTAGTAGGATAGATTTAGGTTAAAGAGGCTTAAGATTAAAAGAGAAGCAAGGCAACCCTTTAAGCCAGAGAAATACTTAAGACCTCTTAACCTATTACCCATCTATAGAACTTTGATAGTTCTAAGCAGAATTCACTCAACATTCATTTATTCAATAAATTTGAATGCCCAGACTTCCCCATGGAGATACTCCTCTTGTCACAAAAATATGCTATGGGATTTTTCAGAGACCAATTCTATCTATGATTTTTGTTTTACATGCTTAATTAAGCACCAAATCCCATGTGCAATCAGATTTCATTGTCCAAACTTCATAGGTTTGTCCTAATAAAACATCATTAAAAAGGTAACTTAATGCTTGGTACTTAATTGTTTGGTGAACATCCTCTTACCTCCCATTAAATTACTAAGCATGCAAAAAAGATTTGATGACAGATTTGGCCTGAAATATTGGCTGTTTAATCTCACATTCCCAAAAAGAGGGTCAAATTCCATATCTCTCTCCTACACAATTTACAATTCAATAACGGTAACCTCAAAACCCAGTAAGGGCACTGTTCACATTCCTAGCAGCTTGCTGCCGAGAGCAAAGAGGCAGATGATGTTCGAGAGATGAGCAATTATGCCAAGCCAATCGATACAATGAACTGCAAAGATTAATCCTCTACAATCCTTTTGCTTTTTTCCTATAGAAGACTGCGTTTGGACATTTCTTGCTGCTTTCACCACACCTCTATCATCTTCTCATAAAATAAAGACAAAACATCAACAACTAAGAGCTTGCTGTCCATTAGAACTAAATGTTCCTCTTTTGTTTTTTTTTTAGAAGAACATTCCCTGTGGATTTTGGACTGAGATGAGACAGTAAAAAGGAAAGGGAAGGCATCATGTGTGGGACACAGTGCCGGACGAGGTCCCCACACGAGGTCATGTGTCTCCCACTTTCACCCTAGGCTATGGAAATGATCAACTCTGTTTTACAGTGGGAGAAACAAGCTGTGAGAGAGGTCACACAGGTTGTGCACACACACACATACACCAAACAGCAACTGGAAGCCAGACCCTCGGAAGAGGGTCCCCTAATATGGAGGACGTCTCTAACAGAGGAGAATCCCCCAAACAAATCATCTGCTCCACAAATATTTGAAAGTCTTCTATATGCTGGACACCACCACCCACTGCATGACTTGTAAATAAACCAGAGGACCAATAAAGAGGCGAGACCCAGAAATACCTGTAATCTTGGGTGGGGGTAGCAAGTGGGGGACAGGGAAGGAAGATGGCTTGATGTATATACAGTATGTCTAACAAGCTGAAACAGAAAAATGAAATGCCGCAAACCCTCCTGGAGAGGGTGTCTGTATGTTGGGATGTATGTGTCAGCAGATAGGGCTACCTTGGCTCAAAACCTTTGCTAGTAGCAATATGTTTCTTACCCACACGGAGGGCTCTAGCACCCAACTCATCAGCCCAAGCGCCATGAAATCATTTCAATTCTCTGCACCTCACCTCGGAGGCCTCAGTCCCCTCCTGTAAGCTCCCCTGGATCAATGTTTCATCCGCTACATTCTGGTGAATCACTGATCCTTCTCCTTCATTCTCTTGGTCCAGGCTCACAGAATATTTCCTGCACCTTTATTCCATTATCCCATTCTATTCTTTTCCCCATCGTCTGTTTTCCACTTCCTAAGACATTAAAGAGAAACCCTCTCCTAAAGAGTTACACAAGCCAATTTCTTTCTCTTCACCTGCCAGGGCCCCTTTAATCATAAAACATCAGGAAAGACCTACAAACCCAAACCCCCCTTCTACTTTTACTAGTCCCGTGGAATCAAATCTGGGTCTTTTATTTGCCTGCAGAATAGTACATCAATAGAAGTGGGGCGGGGGCCTGTGATTAAAAGATTGTAGCAGCTCAAGGACACAAGCAAAATGTTACATGCCTGACTTAAGGACTGGCCACTAACTAAATGCAAAACAGCAGCATCAGTGCAAAATGGGACATCCAGCACTAACTGGGCTTTTCTTTTTTTCTGCACAGTGAACACCCCTAGTTTCCCCCATCCTCTTCCCACTGCATTTTCAGTGCTTGGGACCAGACGAGTGAGCAAGCAGGATGCCGTTAATCAACCTTCCTCATCTGTGTGTGTGCCGCTGCATTCAGAAAGAATCAACAATGGGCTGAGCTGAACACAGGAGGGCCAAGGTGCTGCTGGCTCCCATTCAAGTGCTCTGGGATTCCTGGCTGTCTCTTTAAGCCCCAGGAGCTCAAACTCACCTGTTCTTCTGTTAAAACCCTGAAAATCGGAAAGCCCTTTGGAAACCCTCTCTGGGCTTCAGAAAACCGCTATAGATAAACAAAATCGAAAGAAAACAGTACTCAGGTATTGTCCTCTGTGTGGATGTTAAACCACTTGTGGAGCTCATTCTGAAGGTTCGAGATATTTACCCAGGTTCTTAACGCAGGCTGGCTGGCTGCTGGCGAAGGTGTGATCGCAGGCAGTGGGGGAGGGAACCCTGCCCCAAATATCTCCCCAGCCAGGTTATCCTACTACAGATCAACTCTTGGGGTTATTCAGGAATTGTCTGTCCTAGAGCCATTAATATGGGAAGGCTTTCAGCTGCCCATTCACTGAAACAGCCCTAATGACACACATGTTGACTAACAACAACCAAATAAACAGCAATAAACACAACAGCTGATTCTATCTCATGAAAACTTCCCGTGTGACAAACACCGTGCTGTGAGCTGTATACACATTCCCACACACTGCTCAGGTGACATTTTCTCCATTTGATGGACAAAGACACCTGAAAGGGCTGCACAGATAGTTACAACTGAAGCCAAGGTTTAAATCCAGGCAAGTGACACCAGAGCCCAGTTTTCTAAAGACTGTCCAGTTCTGCCCTGTCGCATGTGGCGGCTACGTGGGTTTGCAGAACAAAGCTGGCCAGCCAGGAAGGGAGCCAGGGGCCTGCAGGACACAGCACGGCCAGTGGGGGCAGCCAAGAGCCAGGAAGAGAGCGAGAGAGGTGCTGGCAGGGACAGGGAAGAACTGACCAAAAGGAAGCTTGTTACTCAGCAGAATAACTACAGGCAGAGCCCTTGGAGCCACACCTGGGTTCAGATTCCAGCTCAAATCGTGAGCTGCTGAGATCAACTTGCAATGCTGTTCCTCACTACCCTGTCTCTGGCACAGGGCCCTACACATGGTAGTTCCTACACTTGGGGAAAAAAATCAGTGTAATTAATCTGATCAATACTTGAAAGACTTTCTCAGTGAGAGACAGACTGAGATGGGAAGACCAAGAGAGACAGAAATAAATTCAAGCTCTCTAAGTTACCAGCTGGTGACCCGGGCCAGATGCCTCATCGCTCTGTTCCTTAGCTTCCTGTAAAACGCAGACAACAACCCTACTCACTACAGCAAGAAGGGCTGATAAATTCAGTGGATTCAGAATAGCATTTCACACAGCCTAAGTGCTGTTTAAGCATTGTGTGTGCTCAGTGACTAAGTCATGTCCAACTCTTTGTGATCCCATGGACTACCAGGCCCCTCTGTCCATGGAATTCTCCGGGCAAGAATACTGAAATGAGTTGCCATTTCTTTCTCCAGGGGATCTTTTCAACTGAGGGATTGAACCCAAGTCTCTTGCATTGGCAGGTAGATTATTTACCAATAGAGCCAGCTGTGAAGCCTGAAAAAGAAAGCTCGGCTCATCCAAAATAAGTCAGTCATGGGAATGTGATGTCCGACATGGTAACTACAGTTAATTATACTATGTTGCATTTTTGGAAATGCTGAGAGATTCAAACTTTAAAGATCTTATCACAAGAAAGTATCTGTACCTGTGTAGTGAGGGATGCGTGGACGGTAAGGAGAATTGTGGAGATCAGTTTACAACATATACAAATATCCACTCATTATGTTGTACAACTAAATCTAATGCAATATTATATATTAACTCTACTTAAAAACTTGGTACAGATTAAAGAAAACTTCTGTTATTTAAGTGTTAACTGTGAAAAAAAAAAAGTGTTAACTGTGTTTTACTTTTATAACAATTCTGCCAAGGAATAGCCCTGGTTCAATCAACCAGTCTGAAAAACATGAGTGTATGCAACAGAAAGAAGTGTGTATGTCAACCAAAAATATGATGAGAGTTCACAGCAGCCTAAAGCATAGGCTAGAAGAAGNCTTAATATCTTCTGCTTCTGTTAGGTCCAGACCATTTCTGTCGTTTATTGAGCCCATCTTTGCATGAAATTTTCCCTTGGTATCTCAATTTTCTTGAAGAGATCTCCCATTCTGTTGTTTTCCACTATTTCTTTGCATTGATTGCTGAGGAAGCCTTTCTCATCCCTCCTTACTATTCTTTGGAACTCTGTTTCTATTTTTTTTTTTCTTCTTCTGAGATTGGTATTCACAGTCTAATACAGAGAAAGGGAAGTAGAATTGTGGAGCATAATGAAAAAAAATTTACTTTTGACCTTGGATCTAGTCTTACCTCTAATTTTACCAGTAAAATTATGTTATTTTAAGCAGGCCACATGATATCTCTGAGCCTTATTTCTCTTACTTGTATAAATGACTCAGTTGGACAATATAATTTCTAAGATTTAAATTTCTTTGTTGAAAGATGAAATTTTAGTTACTACACAGATGTTATAGTCTTACCTCTAATTTTACCAGTAAAATTATGTTATTTTAAGCAGGCCACATGATATCTCTGAGCCTTATTTCTCTTACTTGTATAAATGACTCAGTTGGACAATATAATTTCTAAGATTTAAATTTCTTTGTTGAAAGATGAAATTTTAGTTACTACACAGATGTTGACAGATTTATTCCAAGCATGGAATAGATGCTTAACACACTGAATACATATTTATTAAATTAAAGAATCCGTTGTGATGGGTATTTTTATGTGTCAACTTGACTTGGCCATGAGGTGTCCAGAAATTTCACCAAACTTTACCTGGTGTGTCTGTGAGGCTGTATCTGGACAAGATTAACATTTGAATCAGTAGATTGAGTAGAGCAGATTGCTGTCCTAATTTGGTATCAT
>SJYX01011744.1:0-14419 GCA_006410675.1 Oreotragus oreotragus
CCTGGTGGGCTGCCGTCTATGGGGTCACACAGAGTTGGACACGACTGAAGTGACTTAGCAGCAGCATCTATATAATAAAGTATACTTTTTAAATGTCTAACTTAAATAACCCGGTCTCCCGTATTGCAGGCAGACTCTTTACCGTCTGAGCCACCAGGGAAGCTCCAAATTAAAAAACATATTTCATTAACTCCAAGTGGATCCTGGACTTATTTATAAAATGTAAAGATATAAAATACTTTAAGGAAAAGAAAACAGAAGAGAAGGTCTTTGAGATCTAGGGCTAGGCAATAAGTTCTAAGAATTGACCCCAAAAGTTTGATCCATACAAGGAGAAGGTGATAAATCTGACCTCACTAAAATTAAGAGCTTCTCCTCGATAAAAGACTGTGAAAAGGATGAAAGCAAAGCTATTGGGAGAAAATGTTTGCAAAGCATATACCTATCAATGGACCAGTATCCAAAATACATAAAGAACCCTTAAAACTCAATAGTAAAAGAAAAAAGAAGTCCAGTTAGAAAATGGACAAAAGATACAGACATTTCACGGAAGATATACAGATGGAAAATAAACACATGGACAAAAAGTTCCATAGCATTAGCCATTAAAGAAAAATAAAACCACAATGAGATGTCACTACACATTTGCTAAAATAAGTAATTGTGACATCAAATGCTGGTGAGAATGTAGGAAAACTGGCTCCCTCACATTGCTGGCGGGAGTGTGAAATGGTATAGTGGCACTGGAAAAGTTTGGCAGGTTTGTTGTTATTGTCTTTAATAAAACTGAACATAAAATTGCCTTATGACCCAGCAATTACGCTCTTGGGCATTAATTCCAGAGAAATGAAGACTTCTGTTCACATGAAAACCTATACACAGATGTTCATAGTTGCTTTATTCATGACAGCCAAAGGAAAAAAAAAATGGAAACAGTCCAGCTTGTCCTTCAGTGCTTGAAAAGTTAAACAAACTGTACATTCATACCGTAGAATACTCAGCAATAGAAAAGAATGAACGATTGGTGAACGCAACAACTTGGATGACTCTTCAGGGAAGTATACTGAGTGGAAAAGCCAATTCTAAAAGGTTATGCTTTGAATGATTCCATTTATTAAGTCCCTTTTTTGATGGATTTCCCTGGCAATCCAGTGGTTAAGGTTTCACCTTCCAGTGCAGGGGATGCAGGTTCACTTCTTGGTCAGGGAGTTAAGGTCCCTGGATGGCATGCCTGACGGCCAAAAAAACCAAAGCATTAAAAAAAAAAAAAAAGGCCCAAAAGCAACATTGAAGCAAATTCAATAGACTTTAAAAACGGTCCACATAAAAAAATGTTTTTAAAAAATTTAGAGATGATGAAACATGGAGAGCAGATGAATGGTTTTCAGAGGCTAGGGACTGGGGACAAGAGAGGGAGATGCAACAGTCAAGACGGAATCCTGTGGGGCTGGAACTGGTTTGTATCTTGACTGCGGAGGTGGATAAACAAACCTACACGCATGATACAACTGTATAGAAAGAAGCATGTACACACAGACTCACAGACACAGAATGACGGAGGGGCAAAATTGGAGCAATCCGAATTGTAATGGGCTTCCCTAGTGGCTCAGATGGTAAAGAATCCGCCTGCCACACGGGAGACCTGGGTTTGATCCCTGGGTCGGGAAGATCCCCTGAAGAAGGACATGGCAACCCACTCCAGTATTCTTGCCTGGAAAATTCCATGGACAGAGGAGCCTGGTGGGCTACAGCCCATGGGGTCACAAAAACTCAGACATGACTGAGCGACTAACACACTGATCTGTAATCATGTCCGTCTCCCAGCTGCAGCATTGTACTGTTTTTCCAAGATGCTACCCTTGGGGGGACACTGGATAAAGAGTACATTGGACCTCTCTGGGATTGTTTTTTACAACTGCATATGCATGGTTAATTATCAAATGAAGGTTTAATTTTAAAACGACACCTTCCTGGTTGCTATTCTAGGTTTGGATGGGCTTTTTCTGTCAGGAGAGCCTGGGCCAACACCGCAATCCAAAGGCTCGTTAGAGTGTTAGACCCACTGACACAGGACTGAGTGTAACCTTGCTTTGGAACCCGGGCCTCACTCTTCAGCAAAGGTGGGAGTGGGTACATGACCTGGGATCCCCTAGTCTGTCTCACACACAGAAGCTGATAGTGGTGAAGTGGCTGCTTAAGGACGCAGCTGAGACACCAGCTTGGAGCTGATATCACCCTAATCAACCACGATTATATTCTGCTGTGAAGACTGATGCTGAAGCTAAAACTCCAATATTTTGGCCACTTGATGTGAAGAGCTGACTCATTGGAAAAGCCCGTGATGTTGGGAAGGGTTGAGGGCAGGAGGAGAAGGGGGCGACAGAGGATGAGATGGTTGGATGGCATCACTGACTCAATGGACATGAATCTGAGCAAACTCCAAGGGATAGTGAAGGACAAGGAAGCTTGGTGTGCTGCACCATGGAGCAAAGAGTCGGACATGACTTAGGATCTGAACAACAATGAAATATACTACTGTGTCCCCAACGGATGGAACACGTACGTCCAACAACCACGGTAGACCTGGACATGGTAGACTCCAGTGACTTTGTGGAATTTCTACATCCAGTCCCTGCAACTTTAGGCTCCATGTATGGATCTAGAGGCCCTGATTCCCACAGGGAGAATGCTTCCACCAGGAGGAGGCATAGCAGGCGTTCCGGTAAGTTGTAAGCCATGGCTGCTGCCTGGTAACTGCGAGTTCCTCATGCTAAGAGACCAGCAGACAGTGAAAGCATCACCAGGCTGGCCGAGGTGATTGACTCTGATGATCAGAAGGCTGTGTTAAACTGTGGAGACAGGGAGGAATACCTCTGGCTTTCCTGTAATCCACTGGAGCATCTCGTGATAGTCCTCCTTCCGATCATCAAGGTATATGGAAAAGTGTAGCGGCCTTGATCTGAGGAGGACATGGTAACCCACTGCTCACATCCCTTGGGGATGAGGGTCTGGGTCACAACACTTGGAACAGCAGAGGTGCCAGCCAAGGGTGAGGGAACTCTGGAGTGGGCAGTACAGGAGGGAGATGCTGCGTACTCGTTACGGTCTCAGGACTGCAGTACTGGGGGCAGAGGTCGGGGGCGACTCATTCATCTTGCTAAACTTCCTTAAGTTCCCCCAGGGGCACAGACCAGCCAGAATCCCGGAGAAGCTCTTCCCCGATGGAGTGGATTTGAATGTCACAAAAGGTGGGTGTGTAACAGACAGGACGACGCGCAGTCCAGGTCCCCCCTTCAGGACTGAGACTTGCATTCCCTCAGTGTCCAGGAGTGTTGCCTATGATGGCTCACGGCTGTGTCCCTCTCTGAGCAGCGCTGTCAGCTGAAAGGAGCTCCCTTGGCTCATTTCTGCACACCCTCGCTGGGGGAGCCCACAACCAAAGACCTGTCAATGTGGGGCTACAAATCCTTGCTCAGTGCTTCAGTATGGGGTATCTCTGTCCAAGAACCATCGCAAAATTAACTTGTTCAAAACCAAACTTTTCCAAAGAAAAAAAGAAACCAAACTTTTTTTTAAACTTAAGAGGTGGATTTATTTAGAGAGAAACACGCTCCACAGTTGGAGTATTGGCCATTTCTGAAGGCTAGAGTGGTCAGCAACCAAACTCTTGAAGTCGTCTTGAAACAAGTCCACTCCTCCATTTCAGTAAAGGCCAATCGCATGCCTCCAGTTGTCCAGTCCAAAACGCTGGGATTTGCCCGAACATCTAATATACCAGCAAATCTTGTTGGCCGTACCTTCATGGCCACAATTTGACCGGTTCTCAGCACTGCCACTGCTAACCACTGCTAACCGTCTGCTCCAACTCCCTATAATCTCTCACCGCAACACACCACAGCCTCCTAACTGGCCCCCCACCTCTGTGACTGTCCCTTTCCTCTCTTCCATGCAAGCAGACAAAATGATCATCATGTCTCTAACAAATTCTCCGAGAGGCTTCTTATCACACTCAGACTACAAGTTAAAACCTTGACAACAGCCTGTACCACCTGTCTGACCTCCAGTCCAGCCACTCCCCCCCTCCCTCTGCCTGCTCCACCCTCTGTTCTATGCTGTTCTCAAGCTCACCAAGGATGCTCCTGCCACAGGGCCTTTGTACTTGCCTCTCCCCTGCCTGGAGTGCTGTTCCCCAAGATAGCCACACCCCTCAGTTTCCTTGGGGCTACACTCCAATATCACCTCATCCAGCACATGTTTCCTGTCCATCTTACACGTAACAGCAAAACACCATCCCCACCTTATCACCACCCCGCTCTCCCAGCCCTCCTTGTTTGGTCCTTACCAACTGACTTCAATTTGATTGTTTGTTTATCTACCTGCCTCCATTAGAGGGAAAGCTACATGAGAAAGGGAACTTTGTCGTTTGTTTACTGCACCATCTCTCTAGTTTCTATAACGAGGCTTGGAATATAGTAGCTACTCAAAAAATATGTATTTGTGAGATGAACCAATCAAGTTTCAGGGATTTTATAGTTGAGGCTTTCACACTACCCACCCCCTGCACTCCCGAATAACTACATCTTGAATTGCAGACACACCAGAACCACCACACTCTCTCAGTGACCCAATACACACCTCGAGTGGAAGTGCCTTTCAGATGTGAACTCACTGTTCTGGACCATCTGGATCAGAATGAGACTCAAAGATTCCAGAAGAAGGAAGAGACTTGAGCCTGCAAGAGTTCCCTTAGTTGGTACTTAGCCACAGTGGGAGTGGGTGTTCATGAGGCATGATACTTTTCAGTTCGGTTCAGTCGCTCAGTCGTGTCCGACTCTGCGACCCCATGAACTGCAGCACGCCAGGCCTCCCTGTCCATCACCAACTCCCAGAGTTCACTCAAACTCATGTCCATCAAGTCGGTGATGCCATCCAGCCATCTCATCCTCTGTCGTCCCCTTCTACTCCTGCCCCCAATCCCAGCATCAGAGTCTTTTCCAATGAGTCAACTCTTCGCATGAGGTGGCCAAAGTACTGGAGTTTCAGCTTTAGTATCATTCCTTCCAAAGAAATCCCAGGATTGATCTCCTTCATAATGGACTGGTTGGATCTCCTTGCAGTCCAAGGGACTCTCAAGAGTCTTCTCCAACACCACAGTTCAGAAGCATCAATTCTTTGGCGCTCAACTTTCTTCACAGTCCAACTCTCACATCCATACATGACTACTGGAAAAACCATACCCTTTTAGGGGCTCACAAAAAAACTTTAGCTGTAATTCCTTTTAGAATCAGAAGAGAGGTGAGCATAATAATAATTAATATTTGATAATAAATCCAGTTTGGATTATTATATCAACAGTCATGAGATGGAATTTTTAATATTTTCTTATGAAGGAAACAACCCAGAAAGGTGGAAGGGACCCACAAAAGCCACAGTGTGGCCCCACCTGACACAGCACGCCTTTAAAGCCCTGGCTAATGTCAAGAGCCAGACGACAGGATGAGTTGGTTGGATGGCATCACCAACTCGATGAGGATGAGTTTGAGCAAGCTCCAGGAGTTGGTGATGGACAGGGAAGCCTGGCGTGCTACAGTCCAGGAGGTCACAAAGAGTCAGACTGAGCGACTGAACTGAACTGAACTGAATGTCAAGAGCCAGCAGGACAGGGAGACGGAGGGGAACTGACATTCAGCAGGCTTTCTCATTGGGTTGTCTCCCCAGTCCATCTTTTCAGCCCTATGCTATCAAAGGGGAAACTGAAGCCCTGAACAGTGAAGTGATTTCACCTGTTGCCATCAAGACGGTAAATGGCCGGGTTTCCCTCATGGTCCACTGGTTAAGAATCTGCCTTGCAATTCAGGGAACAATTCGACCCTTGATCTGAGAAGATCCCATGTGCCACGGGGGCAACTAAGCCTGTGTACCAAGGCTACTGAAGCCCTGTGCTCTGCTGCAAGGGAGTCCACCGCAATGAGAAGCCCACGCANAAAAAAAAAAAAAAAAGGCCCAAAAGCAACATTGAAGCAAATTCAATAGACTTTAAAAACGGTCCACATAAAAAAATGTTTTTAAAAAATTTAGAGATGATGAAACATGGAGAGCAGATGAATGGTTTTCAGAGGCTAGGGACTGGGGACAAGAGAGGGAGATGCAACAGTCAAGACGGAATCCTGTGGGGCTGGAACTGGTTTGTATCTTGACTGCGGAGGTGGATAAACAAACCTACACGCATGATACAACTGTATAGAAAGAAGCATGTACACACAGACTCACAGACACAGAATGACGGAGGGGCAAAATTGGAGCAATCCGAATTGTAATGGGCTTCCCTAGTGGCTCAGATGGTAAAGAATCCGCCTGCCACACGGGAGACCTGGGTTTGATCCCTGGGTCGGGAAGATCCCCTGAAGAAGGACATGGCAACCCACTCCAGTATTCTTGCCTGGAAAATTCCATGGACAGAGGAGCCTGGTGGGCTACAGCCCGTGGGGTCACAAAAACTCAGACATGACTGAGCGACTAACACACTGATCTGTAATCATGTCCGTCTCCCAGCTGCAGCATTGTACTGTTTTTCCAAGATGCTACCCTTGGGGGGACACTGGATAAAGAGTACATTGGACCTCTCTGGGATTGTTTTTTACAACTGCATATGCATGGTTAATTATCAAATGAAGGTTTAATTTTAAAACGACACCTTCCTGGTTGCTATTCTAGGTTTGGATGGGCTTTTTCTGTCAGGAGAGCCTGGGCCAACACCGCAATCCAAAGGCTCGTTAGAGTGTTAGACCCACTGACACAGGACTGAGTGTAACCTTGCTTTGGAACCCGGGCCTCACTCTTCAGCAAAGGTGGGAGTGGGTACATGACCTGGGATCCCCTAGTCTGTCTCACACACAGAAGCTGATAGTGGTGAAGTGGCTGCTTAAGGACGCAGCTGAGACACCAGCTTGGAGCTGATATCACCCTAATCAACCACGATTATATTCTGCTGTGAAGACTGATGCTGAAGCTAAAACTCCAATATTTTGGCCACTTGATGTGAAGAGCTGACTCATTGGAAAAGCCCGTGATGTTGGGAAGGGTTGAGGGCAGGAGGAGAAGGGGGCGACAGAGGATGAGATGGTTGGATGGCATCACTGACTCAATGGACATGAATCTGAGCAAACTCCAAGGGATAGTGAAGGACAAGGAAGCTTGGTGTGCTGCACCATGGAGCAAAGAGTCGGACATGACTTAGGATCTGAACAACAATGAAATATACTACTGTGTCCCCAACGGATGGAACACGTACGTCCAACAACCACGGTAGACCTGGACATGGTAGACTCCAGTGACTTTGTGGAATTTCTACATCCAGTCCCTGCAACTTTAGGCTCCATGTATGGATCTAGAGGCCCTGATTCCCACAGGGAGAATGCTTCCACCAGGAGGAGGCATAGCAGGCGTTCCGGTAAGTTGTAAGCCATGGCTGCTGCCTGGTAACTGCGAGTTCCTCATGCTAAGAGACCAGCAGACAGTGAAAGCATCACCAGGCTGGCCGAGGTGATTGACTCTGATGATCAGAAGGCTGTGTTAAACTGTGGAGACAGGGAGGAATACCTCTGGCTTTCCTGTAATCCACTGGAGCATCTCGTGATAGTCCTCCTTCCGATCATCAAGGTATATGGAAAAGTGTAGCGGCCTTGATCTGAGGAGGACATGGTAACCCACTGCTCACATCCCTTGGGGATGAGGGTCTGGGTCACAACACTTGGAACAGCAGAGGTGCCAGCCAAGGGTGAGGGAACTCTGGAGTGGGCAGTACAGGAGGGAGATGCTGCGTACTCGTTACGGTCTCAGGACTGCAGTACTGGGGGCAGAGGTCGGGGGCGACTCATTCATCTTGCTAAACTTCCTTAAGTTCCCCCAGGGGCACAGACCAGCCAGAATCCCGGAGAAGCTCTTCCCCGATGGAGTGGATTTGAATGTCACAAAAGGTGGGTGTGTAACAGACAGGACGACGCACAGTCCAGGTCCCCCCTTCAGGACTGAGACTTGCATTCCCTCAGTGTCCAGGAGTGTTGCCTATGATGGCTCACGGCTGTGTCCCTCTCTGAGCAGCGCTGTCAGCTGAAAGGAGCTCCCTTGGCTCATTTCTGCACACCCTCGCTGGGGGAGCCCACAACCAAAGACCTGTCAATGTGGGGCTACAAATCCTTGCTCAGTGCTTCAGTATGGGGTATCTCTGTCCAAGAACCATCGCAAAATTAACTTGTTCAAAACCAAACTTTTCCAAAGAAAAAAAGAAACCAAACTTTTTTTTAAACTTAAGAGGTGGATTTATTTAGAGAGAAACACGCTCCACAGTTGGAGTATTGGCCATTTCTGAAGGCTAGAGTGGTCAGCAACCAAACTCTTGAAGTCGTCTTGAAACAAGTCCACTCCTCCATTTCAGTAAAGGCCAATCGCATGCCTCCAGTTGTCCAGTCCAAAACGCTGGGATTTGCCCGAACATCTAATATACCAGCAAATCTTGTTGGCCGTACCTTCATGGCCACAATTTGACCGGTTCTCAGCACTGCCACTGCTAACCACTGCTAACCGTCTGCTCCAACTCCCTATAATCTCTCACCGCAACACACCACAGCCTCCTAACTGGCCCCCCACCTCTGTGACTGTCCCTTTCCTCTCTTCCATGCAAGCAGACAAAATGATCATCATGTCTCTAACAAATTCTCCGAGAGGCTTCTTATCACACTCAGACTACAAGTTAAAACCTTGACAACAGCCTGTACCACCTGTCTGACCTCCAGTCCAGCCACTCCCCCCCTCCCTCTGCCTGCTCCACCCTCTGTTCTATGCTGTTCTCAAGCTCACCAAGGATGCTCCTGCCACAGGGCCTTTGTACTTGCCTCTCCCCTGCCTGGAGTGCTGTTCCCCAAGATAGCCACACCCCTCAGTTTCCTTGGGGCTACACTCCAATATCACCTCATCCAGCACATGTTTCCTGTCCATCTTACACGTAACAGCAAAACACCATCCCCACCTTATCACCACCCCGCTCTCCCAGCCCTCCTTGTTTGGTCCTTACCAACTGACTTCAATTTGATTGTTTGTTTATCTACCTGCCTCCATTAGAGGGAAAGCTACATGAGAAAGGGAACTTTGTCGTTTGTTTACTGCACCATCTCTCTAGTTTCTATAACGAGGCTTGGAATATAGTAGCTACTCAAAAAATATGTATTTGTGAGATGAACCAATCAAGTTTCAGGGATTTTATAGTTGAGGCTTTCACACTACCCACCCCCTGCACTCCCGAATAACTACATCTTGAATTGCAGACACACCAGAACCACCACACTCTCTCAGTGACCCAATACACACCTCGAGTGGAAGTGCCTTTCAGATGTGAACTCACTGTTCTGGACCATCTGGATCAGAATGAGACTCAAAGATTCCAGAAGAAGGAAGAGACTTGAGCCTGCAAGAGTTCCCTTAGTTGGTACTTAGCCACAGTGGGAGTGGGTGTTCATGAGGCATGATACTTTTCAGTTCGGTTCAGTCGCTCAGTCGTGTCCGACTCTGCGACCCCATGAACTGCAGCACGCCAGGCCTCCCTGTCCATCACCAACTCCCAGAGTTCACTCAAACTCATGTCCATCAAGTCGGTGATGCCATCCAGCCATCTCATCCTCTGTCGTCCCCTTCTACTCCTGCCCCCAATCCCAGCATCAGAGTCTTTTCCAATGAGTCAACTCTTCGCATGAGGTGGCCAAAGTACTGGAGTTTCAGCTTTAGTATCATTCCTTCCAAAGAAATCCCAGGATTGATCTCCTTCATAATGGACTGGTTGGATCTCCTTGCAGTCCAAGGGACTCTCAAGAGTCTTCTCCAACACCACAGTTCAGAAGCATCAATTCTTTGGCGCTCAACTTTCTTCACAGTCCAACTCTCACATCCATACATGACTACTGGAAAAACCATACCCTTTTAGGGGCTCACAAAAAAACTTTAGCTGTAATTCCTTTTAGAATCAGAAGAGAGGTGAGCATAATAATAATTAATATTTGATAATAAATCCAGTTTGGATTATTATATCAACAGTCATGAGATGGAATTTTTAATATTTTCTTATGAAGGAAACAACCCAGAAAGGTGGAAGGGACCCACAAAAGCCACAGTGTGGCCCCACCTGACACAGCACGCCTTTAAAGCCCTGGCTAATGTCAAGAGCCAGACGACAGGATGAGTTGGTTGGATGGCATCACCAACTCGATGAGGATGAGTTTGAGCAAGCTCCAGGAGTTGGTGATGGACAGGGAAGCCTGGCGTGCTACAGTCCAGGAGGTCACAAAGAGTCAGACTGAGCGACTGAACTGAACTGAACTGAATGTCAAGAGCCAGCAGGACAGGGAGACGGAGGGGAACTGACATTCAGCAGGCTTTCTCATTGGGTTGTCTCCCCAGTCCATCTTTTCAGCCCTATGCTATCAAAGGGGAAACTGAAGCCCTGAACAGTGAAGTGATTTCACCTGTTGCCATCAAGACGGTAAATGGCCGGGTTTCCCTCATGGTCCACTGGTTAAGAATCTGCCTTGCAATTCAGGGAACAATTCGACCCTTGATCTGAGAAGATCCCATGTGCCACGGGGGCAACTAAGCCTGTGTACCAAGGCTACTGAAGCCCTGTGCTCTGCTGCAAGGGAGCCCACCGCAATGAGAAGCCCACGCACCACAGCTAGAGAGTAGGCCTCGCAAGGCGATGGCCGCCCACTCCAGTGCTCTCGCCTGGAAAATCCCACGGACGGAGGAGCCTGGCGGGCTGCAGTCCATGGGGTCGCCAAGAGTCAGACACGACTGAGCGACTTCCCTTTCCATTTTCACTTTCCTGCATTGGAGAAGGAAATGGCACCCCACTCCAGCACTCTCACCTGGAAAATCCCACAGATGGAGGGGCCTGGTAGGCTGCAATCCATGGGGTCGCCAAGAGTCAGACACGACTGAACGACTTCACTTTCACTTTTCACTTTCATGCATTGGAGAAAGAAATGGCAACCCACTCCAGTGTTCTTGCCTGGAGAATCCCAGGGACAGGGGAGCCTGGTGGGCTGCCACCTATGGGGTCGCACAGAGTCGGACACGACTGAAGCGACTTAGCAGCAGCAGCAGCCACAGCTAGAGAATGCCCAGGCACAGCAGCAAAGACCCAGCACAGCCAAAGATGAAGATAAATAAATAAAAATAAGTTCTTTTAAAAAAGTGAAAAAGACAGTCAACAGCTCAGTTCTGAGCCTAGGACAACGGAGACCCAGCCCCGGCTCCGGCTCCGTAACCCCTGCAGCTTCCAGAGGGCGCCTGCACGGTTGCAGGCACGGATCGTGGTTAGATGCTGTCCTCAGCTCTGCCCCTGCCGGCCGGAGGCTGCCCTGCACCCTGCCCCCTGAGTCACCCCGGCTCCACCCGGCCCTACAAGAGCCTGAATTTTCCTCTTCTGCCTCAGCCCCAGTGCCACGCCCCCGCCCCACCTTTGGCTCCCGGTCTTAATCATGATGCCCCACCCTGTGCCCGGGCAGGCCCGGCTGCCTTCTTGTACCTGTCAGTGCTTCCAGAGAACAATAACTTTGTCCTGAGGAGGAAAAGAGCAGCCTGGGAGGGCCTTGTGCTTATGACCCCCAGTGCAGTCTGGGTGCCAAACCCTTCCTCCTGACACCCAGGAAAAGGTCTGCAAAGACGGTAAAGGCCCCTTCTGTCTGCACCTAGCCCTCCGCAGCACATGCTCAGGGGTACGCAGGTCCTTCCCGAGCCCCAAGCAAAAATCCTCTAAGGGAGCCACCTGTCTCCTCCATCTCCTGCCCCTGCTTGTGTGTGTGTTCACAGTCAGTCATGTCCGCCTCTTTGTGACCCCGTGGACTGAAGCCTGTCAGGCTCCTCTCCCCGTGGAATTTTCCAGACAAGAATACTGGAGCGGGTTGCCTTTTCCTACTCCAGGGGAGCTTCCCGACTCAGGGGTTGAACCCGCATCTCTTACGTCTCCTGTATTGGCGGGTGGATTCTTTACCACTGTGCCACTCCTGTCTGGTGGCCTCCGAAAAGGAGCAAGTGGGTAGAATTCATGATCCAGAAGAAGAGCTAGAAAGAGAAGTGTGGACTTGGGAACAGAAGGGCCTAACTGAATTACAGCTCTGTGGGTCAGTAATTTAACTTCTCCAAATGTAATTAAAACTTGCTAAACACAAAAAGAGAGAGAAGGACTTCCTTGGTGGTCCAGTGGCTAAGACTCCAAGTTCCCAATCCCTGGGTTCAATCCCTCGTTAGGGAACTAGATTGCGCATGCCACAATGAAGAGCCAGTGCAGCCAAATAAATAAAAATTTTCTTAAAAGAGAGAGAACAAAATGTTCTTAAAGTGGCTAGCACAGAATCTGGAATCAGGTTGTGCCAATAAATGTTAGTGAAGTTTTATGCCAAGTATGCCTTCCACCCTAATTTTCCTGGTTTTGTGGTTGTTATATTTCTGGGTTTTCTCCCTAATTCATTACACATTTACTGAATCCATCCACGTTGGCCACTATGTAAGCTTTGGAGACACAACACTGAATAGAAGAAATCTTTGCCTCTGAAGATCTCATGCGCTAGTGGGGGCTGCAGAGAAGCAAGCCGTCCACGACGGTACATTGTGGGAGTTGTCCAGCTCTGGATTTAACTCAGGGTGCTGCCATCAGGGAACCAACAAGTCAGATGGCAGAGAAGCACCCAGCCTTTAATTGGGCAGTGCGTAAATAAAAACAAGAAGCCAAATCATGTTGTAAACAGGAAGGACCAGGATGGGTAACAGGAAAATGAGACCTGGCATTTGACCATTCTATAAAGCAGGAGGTGTAAACCTAGCTTTCTTGGCTATTCTTCCAAAGAGAGAAGCCTCAGTAGGGTTCCCGGGGGTTTGCCTTACGATTTTTCTAAAATGACAACAGGAATATTTGTATTGGCTTTATGAGTAGGTGGGTAGGTTGCCACCCACGTGTGTGCTCTGAGAGAAACGAGAGGGTGCCTCAGCGGAATGCCGAATACCTCCTTGTGTCACTGCTCCCGGAAGTCCATCATCATAGGCGGTCCTCGAGGACACTTTGAGCCCTCAGAGTCTTCCTGTAAGAGCATTTGCTCCAGAGAGAGATGTGCCTTTGCTCTGGCTGCTCTCTTCCGCACCCACGCAAAGCCTGTTTGGAGGCATTCGTGTCCAGAGCGCCTCCTCGGGCTTCTCTTCCGGCCTGCCTTCCTCTTTGGAGGACTCATACTGCTGCTGTGAGACTTTGACCCGGCAGATCTGGTCTCGTGTGGCTTCTTGACTGGATTCTGTGTGTGTGTTGTGTGTTTGCGTGTGTGTGCTCATACACTTCCTAATCAGCATGTCTGTCAATTATAGGTACCCCCACTTTTCGAAAGCTTTTACAAAGGACCTACGTTAGTACCTGTTTTCATTAACCAAAAGAAATCCAAAGAGGTTTTCACTTTTATGAGAAAAGATAATTGCTTCTTTATACCATTTCCATTTAGGAAAAGCTTTGTAGAAGCACTCTGTTTTTGGATAGTGGGGAAAACCTGTATCTATCTTGTTGCACTACGAATTACCCCAAAACTTGAAACAACTGTTTATTTACTCACAACTCTATAATACGGGCTAGAATCAGTTGGTGGTTCTTCTGATCATTGGCTTGATGTCGCTCACACAGCTGTCATTGTCTGGAGGATCAACTATGATGGAAAAACCCAAGAGGACTTCATTCATGTGTCTGATTCTCAGTTGAGGAAATTAGAACAGCTAGGAATTGGCTGGCCCCTCTTTCCATGGCTGTGTTGTTCTCCAGGGCCTCTCTTCATAGCCTCCTCTCCAGCAGGTCATCCTGGGCTTTCTAACAGTATGGCAGCTGAGTTCCAGAAGGCAGCATTTCCAGAAGTAGAGCCCTGATGTGCAAGCTCTTATCTAGTTGCTTCATGTTTGTTAATATCTCACAAGGAAGTCACACAACCAAACCCAGAGTCAATGAGGGAGAGGATTTCAAAAGGGTATGACTCATGGGCAGTATGGTTTGGGGGGAAATGTGTCCACCAATATCTAACACAGTCTATAAACAGAGTAGAGACTGTATTTTTTTTAGTGTTCACATTTACCAGCATAGTCTAGAGTATATTGGTAGATGCTCCATAAATACTTGTTGACTGACAAATGAAGAATGTAGTTAACTGCAAGCAAAGCTCTGTAGGATGGGCCTTGCAGGGAGAGCTGAAGTTGCTCCATGAAGAAAGTAGAAGCTTGAAATTCAGAAAGGTGACTGAACACCAAACAGAAATGAGTGGATTTTAGTGAATTTAACTATTTCCTTCCCGAGTGATTTCAAACCCAGAAAAATCAGAGCAAGAAATATCAGAAGAAAGAAAAAAAAAAA
>SJYX01011746.1:20261-42023 GCA_006410675.1 Oreotragus oreotragus
TCATCCTCTGTTGTCCCCTTTTCCTCCTGCCCCCAATCCCTGCCAGCATCAGAGTCTTTTCCAATGAGTCAACTCTTCGCATGAGGTGGCCAAAGTACTGGAGTTTCAGCTTTAGCATCATTCCTTCCAAAGAAATCCCAGGGCTGATCTCCTTCAGAATGGACTGACTGGATCTCCTTGCAGTCCAAGAGACTCTCAAGCGTCTTCTCCAACACAACAGTTCAAAAGCATCAATCCTTCAGCACTCAGCTTTCTTCACAGTCCAACTCTCACATCCATACATGACCAACAACCCAATTCAGGCAGGACTAGAAATAACCTTGACCTTCCTGGAATGAAAGTTTGAGTTATCTGTGTGGTAAAGAACCACAACCTGCTGAGGTGCTTGCTGAACAAAAGGGGAAATACAGAATATGGAGTGAAAGAATGTATTCTAAGTACCAGCTGTGACTGTATGACCAGTAGTAATAACTGTTGGTGAGGGACAGGTAAGCCTAGTGTGTTAAGGTCCATGGGGTCGCAAAGAGTCGGACACAACTGAGTGACTGAACTGTACTGTAACAACTGTAATTATCATGAGCATTTCATCCTTATTTCATTATGAATTCTGTATGTGTGTATTCTTAGCATGTATCTTTGTTTTCTTCTTTTTTGATCCTCTTATGTAGCATAAGATGTATTAGCTTTATAATATTTAAGTTGTATGGTAAGAAGAGTGAACATCACCCAAGAACTTTGCATCTTCTTTTGGAGAAAAGGTTAGTGCTTTTTCAGTTGTACAAAGGATAGTTGTACCATATTAGGTGGAAATATAATGTTATTGTTATGGACAGAATGTGTCCTTCCAAAATTAATATGTTGAAACTCCACCCTTACAGTGTTATGCTATTAAGAGATGGGGCCTTTGGGATTAGGCTAAAATGGGGTCATGATGATAAAACCCTCAGGAATGGGATTAATGCCCTTATCAGACCTACAAGAGAGCTTCTTATCCCTTCCTGCTTTCTGTCCTGTAATACAAGAAATCAGCAGTCAGTAACTGGAAGAGTTTCTGGAAGAACTTGGCCAGAACTTCACCAGAACTTGACCATGCTGGCACCCTGACCTCAGATTTCCAAGCTTTAGAAAAATACATTTCTATTACTTATAAGTCACCCAGTCTATGGTACTTCACTCAGTAGCCTGAACTAAGACACTTGTTATTATCTTTATTTAGATACCAAGTATGATTTTTTAAAGTGCCAAATTGACAAAGGATGTACTGTGATGATTAATCTTGAATGTATCAACTTGGTTTGTCTGTGGTGCCCAGATGTTTGGTTAAATTCCAATTTAGACATTGTCAAGGTAATTTTTAGATATGATTAGCATTTAAATCAGTAGTTTGAGTAAAGCAGATTATCTTCTATAATGTGGGTTCTGGGCAGCACATAAATTCCAGTTTTATTAAAAATTCATATTCAAACATATGCATACCTATAAATAAGTAGTCATAGAAAAAGTTCTGGTAATAATGCATATACAACCAACAGTGATTACCTCTGGGGAATGGGATAGGGGTTGAGGTGAGGAAAGAGGTGGATCATTCCTTTTTGATCTTATAAAATTTCTGTAATTAAAAGTTCACTAATCAGAATGTATTTCTTACATTTGTACTATATTCCATAAGAAGATTCTACTTTTCTTTATTTGTTTTTATTTTGGTTAAGAGGATCAGTTACCAGACTGACAAACTTGGTTCCCCAACATTCACCTACAGCTATCTGCTGGAACTAGTGCTAAGTGTGTCCAAAGCACAGCTGCACCATGACCATCCTTGCTCCACCCTGCAGGTTGTATAAATGTGCATAGTAAGACAAGGAATACTGTAACTTGTTTGAGATTCCTTTTTTTTCCATAACTACATTTACTGTCATCAGTTATTAAAAATGTGAGATATTTTGTGGGAGAAAAGATGGCCTTTTTTTGGTAATGTACTTGCAGTATTGCAAGTTGAGTTTCCCAGACAGCAGACTCTGAGACACAGCTTAGCATGCAGGATGTTTATTAAGCAGTGCCCTTGGGATTAAAACTTGTTGAAACATGGGGAAGGAAGCAGAGGGATAAATCCAGCTGTGATGCACACCAACCACCATCTCAGCTGACCCCACAAAGAGCTCTGAAGCTAGAATGGCCATTCGGGGTTGTCCTAAGTTGGCCCTAGATGGCTAAGTCTTTATACTTCCACATCAGCCAGTCATTGGATAGGGGCCACCCTGGAAAGGGCATGGTTTGGGGCAAGGTTTCCCCTCATAGCTCAGTCAGTAAAGAATCCATCTGCAGTGCAGGAGACCCCGGTTCGGTTCCTGGGTCAGGAAGATTCCCTGGAGAAGGGATAGGCTACCCTCTCTCCAGTATTCTTGGGCTTCCCTTGTGGCTCAGCTGGTAAAGAATCCACCTGTAATGCAGGAGACCTGGGTTCAATCTCTGGATTGGGAAGATTCCCTGGAGAAGGGAAAGGCTACCCACTCCAGTATTCTGGCCTGGAGAATTCCATGGATTGTATAGTCCATAGGGTCGGAAAGAGTTGGACACAACTGAGCAACTTTCACACACACTTCAGGCAAAAGTCTCTGCTTCTGAGGCACTCCTGGAAGGGGCTGGCTGACAGCAGAAACCTGATTAAGATAGTTCCTGAAAGGTGTTAACATAGGGCAAGACTGCCAACAATGTTCTTAGCTGAGGCAACGTCTGTCAATGAAAAGGAATCTGGGCAGTACAGCACAATGTCTACCTCATGCACCCTTCTTAGTCTTAGGATCAACTTCTCAAAACCATGCATATGAATTTTTTTGTATGTAATTATATAATCATAGCAGTATGGTAATTCAATGAGATAAGTCATGTGAAATACTTATGGTGACTATTAAGTGCTCTCATTATCGTAATTATTAATACCATTGTTATTATTCTCACCTAGTTGGCAGATGTCTTGGAAAAAAGAAAACAGTATAATTTCCCAAGCTGTGTTTTTATTAAGCATGGAGAAGAGCTAGTACAAGTGGAAAGGAAAATTATAACATGTCTGTTGAGCATACATTATATTGTTTATCCTGAAAAAGTTTCAAATTTTAGGTTGTTTTCTTGTGGTATGAGTGCTAATTGCTTTCACATGACAAAGGGAATTTTATTCTTCCCTTTTTTTATATAAGATATAATTTAGTGTTATTCAATGATTCCTAAGGAACTCTCTTTCCTGGTTTATTAAGAAAAGAGTTAGACCCAGATTTTAAAGTCATTCCATTGACAAATGTAATCCCATCATAAATCACCATAAATGAAAAGCTGGCTTTTGCTCTTGGAAAAAATAGTCATGTGAGACTATTGTCTTAATGCATTGACATTTGGTTTTGTACATTTGACTGCTATGCTGATGAAAAATACCTGTTAACCAGGGAGAATAAAGAAGCTCACACTTACTGAGTACTCTTCTAAGTATTTTACCTGCCTTATTTCATATGTCAATCTCCTGAGGTAGACACTATTGTCTCTTTTACAGATGATGAAAGTGAGGTTTGATTAAGGTCAAATGTACAGTTAGAGGCAGCACAGGAATTAGGGCCTAGGATTTTTGGACTGCAAGATTCAAATCATTCCTCTTTACTAACATTAAGGACTGATCTGAGTCCATTTTTCTGTTAATTGTTTATTGAAAACATATTGTGAGCCCAGCACAGCCTAGGATTGGAAAGATTTCAAGATAATCAAGGGAAATGTTCCCTAAACCTTAATTATTCATTTACTATTTTTCTTTGTTGTCATGTGGTCCACATGAAGTATTACTTACCCCTCTCTGAACTCTTTTGTTTCCAAAACTTGACTTGTAAACTCAATTCTCCCAACTGTGTTAAAAAAAAAAAAAAACCTTAACCAAAGAAATAGTTTTTCTTTTATCTTTTGTATTTTCTTGAAAGATAATTCAATACTTTGTTTAGGACAATAAGAAACTGAAGAGTGATGTAATAGTGGTGATTTATTTTACTGTTGCAAATACTTCTGATAATTTAATAATTTTTTTATTTTCTTATTATCTTACTCTTTGAAAATCATAGTTGAGAATAATTGGTAAGTATTGATGAACCAATTTCAAGGATGATGGCATAGCAAAATAATTGAATATATAAGAAAAATAAGGTCACTAAAATCCCATATGTTAGATTTTGAAGAGTTCATTGGACTTTTATGGCAATTGCAAGATAATAATAGTTTAAGCCTAAAAAATAAAAACACAAAATTTCTCTTTGTTTTTTTACAATTTCTAAAGTAAGTCAATCTTCTCAGATGAAGACCTCTATGAAAAGTTAATTTTTACAAATAGAACTGCTCAAAAAAGAAATTCAAAAATCAAAAAGGAGTCTAGTGGACACTGACATTATACCAAGGTTACATTTTGAAACAATTTTATGAGATAGATTCTATTATTTCCATTTTACAGATCAAAATATTCAGTGTTTAAGAAACTTGCAGTCAGTCCAGCCTTACAACCTGTGCTTATATGTATGCTTACTATTCTATAATAATTCTCCTAACCTCTCATGTCATCCTTTAGTTTTCCTTCAAAAACTATACATGCATACAGCTTCTTACTGTAGGGACAGAAAGTATGTTTTGCTGACCTCAGTTTATCACTGCTTACAATAGTGCCTGACACAGAATCAATGCANATATGTATGCTTACTATTCTATAATAATTCTCCTAACCTCTCATGTCATCCTTTAGTTTTCCTTCAAAAACTATACATGCATACAGCTTCTTACTGTAGGGACAGAAAGTATGTTTTGCTGACCTCAGTTTATCACTGCTTACAATAGTGCCTGACACAGAATCAATGCACAGTTAATATCAATCAAACTGAATAAAGAGACAATTATATAGTCATTGTACTTAGCACCTAATTAGTTAACATGGGCAAAGGTATCTAAACACTTTATATATTAAACACATATTCTGTTAAGAGCAAGTTGTAGACTCTGGGAAAAGAAGATCAAGACATAATCCCTGCCCTCAAGGAACCTTTGATATAGATGGGATGTAGGGCAGGGAGCAAAGACAGGGGGATAAAAGGGTTAATAATAATGCAGGAGGAAATGTATAGACAATTAGTCTATATAGACCATCACCCTCCCTAGGAGCTTCTCAGCTTCACATGATGGAGTCATCATGAGGATTCCATTTTGTCCAGGACAAAGGAAACTTTCCCATATAAAAAGAGAAACTTATGCCTCCTTTTTCTAATCTATGGTCTCTTCCAGAAGTTATTTCAACCTATATCTTATGCTCAGTTTAAACAGATATCATCTTTTCCTCTTCTTAGAGATAGAAACTAGTGGTGAATGTTCATATGCAGACTTTGAGGAGCATTTACTAAGCCACTCTCCAGCCTTCTTTTCTCCAGGCATATAATTTTTAGAAGTTTTCATAATAAGTTTTATTTTCCTATCCTCCAGTTATAATTACTGCTTCCTTTAGACTTACCTGCAAATTTTCCAGGTTTATTTTAAGTTGTGAAGTTGAGATTTGATCGTGGCCTTTATAGTCACTTCAGTTCAGTTGCTCAGTCATGTCCGACTCTGTGATCCTATGGACTGCAGCATGCCAGGCTTCCCTGTCCATCACCAACTCCCAGAGCCTACTCAAACTCATGTCCATTGAGNTATGCAGACTTTGAGGAGCATTTACTAAGCCACTCTCCAGCCTTCTTTTCTCCAGGCATATAATTTTTAAAAGTTTTCATAATAAGTTTTATTTTCCTATCCTCCAGTTATAATTACTGCTTCATTTAGACTTACCTGCAAATTTTCCAGGTTTATTTTAAGTTGTGAAGTTGAGATTTGATCATGGCCTTTATAGTCACTTCAGTTCAGTTGCTCAGTCATGTCCGACTCTGTGATGCTATGGACTGCAGCATGCCAGGCTTCCCTGTCCATCACCAACTCCCAGAGCCTACTCAAACTCATGTCCATTGAGTCAGTGATGCCATCCAACCATCTCAACNTTTTAAGTTGTGAAGTTGAGATTTGATCATGGCCTTTATAGTCACTTCAGTTCAGTTGCTCAGTCATGTCCGACTCTGTGATGCTATGGACTGCAGCATGCCAGGCTTCCCTGTCCATCACCAACTCCCAGAGCCTACTCAAACTCATGTCCATTGAGTCAGTGATGCCATCCAACCATCTCAACCATCCCTTTCTCCTCCCGCCTTCAATCTTTTCCAGCATCAGGGTCTTTTCCAGTGAGACGGTTCTTCGCATCAGGTGGTCAAAGTATTGGAGCTTCAGCTTCAGCATCAGTCCTTCCAATGAATATTCAGGACTGATCTCCTTTAGGATGGACTGGTTGGATCTCCCTGAGGTCCAAGGGACTCTCAAGAGTCTTCTCCAACAACACAGTTCAAAAGCATCAATTCTTCAGTGCTCAGCTTTCTTTATAGTCCATACATGACTACTGGAAAAACCATAGCCCTTATAGTAGAATCATTATTTACCTATTTCTGCCTATTTTCCTCTTCTTCTTTTCTTTTCCTTTTTATCCTGTGTTGGCCATACCAAACAGTACTTTTTTCCCCCACTCTGTTTTATTATACGGACATATTAGAGTCAAATTGTACTGATAGTAGCATACTGTTAGAGAAGGCAATGGCACCCCACTCTAGTACTCTTGCCTGGAAAATCCCATGGACAGAGGAGCCTGGTGGGCTGCAGTCCATGGGGTTGCTAAGAGTTGGGCACGACTGAGCGACTTCACTTTCACTTTTCACTTTCATGCATTGGAGAAGGAAATAGAAACCCACTCCAGTGTTCTTGCCTGGAGAATCCCACGGACGAGGGACCCTGGTAGGCTGCCATCTATGGGGTTGCACAGAATCGGACACGAGTGAGGCGACTTAGCAGCAGCAGCAGCATACTGTTAACTTTACCCAAGCCACAGCTCCTCTGTGGTAAATTGAACTATGCCTTCTATTATTCAGGCCCCTGTGTTATGTTCTCCTCTTGACTGTGGGCTGGGCCTGAGACCTGCTGTAACTAACAGAATACTGAGAAAGTGACACTGTGCTCATTCCAGACTTAAGCCTCAAGAATACCTAGCAGCTTTCTGGAATAAAGCCAGCCGCTGTGTAACATTTCCACCCTGAGACTACCATGCCATGAGCAGTTGTGCTCCACATCACCTCTCCACGAGCCCAAACTAGCCACATGGAGAGGCCATGTAGAGAAGACAAACCCCTGGCCAACAGCCCTTGCTGATCTAACTGACCATGCCAACTACAGCAGCTTGACTGCCCATCAGTGAGGCCATCTTGTAAGTAGATGGAATTCTCTAATCATAGACATGGCACCCCATCTGAAGCCATGTGGAGTGATGACAAACTATCCTTGCCCAGCCTTACCCAAATTACAGAATTAGAGGCAAATAAATGGCTTTTAAAATCTGCTATCTTTCAGGTTAATTTGTTAAATAGCAAGAGAATTGAAACACACTCTCTGTGCTAGATGTTTTTCATCTGTAAGATAAATTAGTTGGACAAGATAATTTCCATATAGCATACACTCTCAGAAGTTGCTACTGAACTTCTGTCTGCAGCCTTATGTTGGTCCTACAGAGTCTTCATATCAATGACGGATCTTGTTAAAATTTTTTCTTTTCTTTTTTTAATTTTAGACACAAGTCTCTAACTTGCCAAAGTCATTCTCAGTACTGATTTTTATCCTCCAGTGTGCTAATGCCTCTCTCAGCTTCGTGGTGTGTCCAGTTTATGATCTTACTTTCTACTTCATTGTTTCCTTCAGCAATCTCACAGCTGCATTCTCACAGCTGGACTGGCTGATTCACTGTCTTTCTTGGCCCTCAGAAAATCTTACTGGCATAGTTTCTAGGATTCAGAATCTGCAGCTCAACCTTCCCACCATTTTGCTGTTTCTGGCTCAAGAATACTCCTAAATGGGTCACTTTTCCAAGACATAGCATGTCCATTCCTGTGAATTTCTTATGAGTAATATGTGCTATTAGAAAGTTAATGAGAAAAATACTTCCCTTTTTTGGTGGTGTCTTGGCTCAGAATATTTCTGAAGCAATCCTTAATTAATTATGCCTCACGACTTCTGTGATATTGATGTGAAACAAGTGATTTTTTTCTCACATCATGTCTCAGAATATTACAGCACATCTGCTCTCCTTGAGCCAAATTCTTTCCAGAAAGAACATGTTTCTCAGTAAATATCATCCAGTCATATTTCTGAAGGACCTTTAAGCTTAGAGAGTATTAAAGTAATTGATTCTCAGCATTTTTAAAACTACTTTCAATTTTAGCCACTGCTGACCATCTGTTTATTCACTTCAGAAAGAGTTCCAAACATAGCCTAGAGTCATCATGAGTAATCTTAACAGGCTCACTGGAGCATCTGCTATAACCCCCATCTTCCCAGGATTTCAAAGTGCTTTAGAAAAAAGACTGCATGCCATGTTAGGATCCACTTATGCTGTCTCACAGATGATATACTCAGAATATCTAGGAGCTAAACATGTTGCTGCTGCTGCTAAGTCACTTCAGTCGTGTCCGACTCTGTGTGACCCCATAGACGGCAGCCCACCAGGCTCCCCCATCGCTGGGATTCTCCAGGCAAGAATACTGGAGTGGGTTGCCATTTCCTTCTCCAGTGCATAAAAGAGAAAAGTGAAAGTGAAGTCGCTCAGTCTGTCCGACTGTTAGCGACCCCATGGACTGCAGCCCACCAGGCTACTCCGCCCATGGGATTTTCCAGGCAAGAGTACTGGAGTGGGGTGCCATTGCCCTCCCCGAGGAGCTAAACATGTTAACTGAGGTAAAAACAAAATAGAAGAGTTGATCTATGGGACAACTATAAGGTTGTAAGGTTAACTCAACACAAATTCCTATGATGTTCGGTTACTAGTTCCAGGGCAGAAGGTTGCTGCTTTCCCTCCTCACTAAACCTTTCAACCTGAAAAGTGCTAATTGCCATAGACGCCTTGTGAAAAGTAAAAGTGAAGTCGCTCGGTCGTGTCTGACTCTTTGTGACCCGTGGACTGTAGCCCACCAAGCTCCTCCGTCCATGGGATTCTCCAGGCAAGAATACTGGAGTGGGTTGCCATTTCCTTCTCCAGGGATAGACTCCTTATATACATGTATAAAAATGTTCTGGAGTAATACAATTTACCAGATATTCAGTTTCCTACTGCACTGGACTCTTTTTTTTTTTTCCCCCTAGTTTTCATTCCAATTCCAAAGAAAGGCAATGCCAAAGAATGCTCAAACTACCGCACAATTGCACTCATCTCACACGCTAGTAAAGTAATGCTCAAAATTCTCCAAGCCAGGCTTCAGCAATATGTGAACCGTGAACTCCCTGATGTTCAAGCTGGTTTTAGAACAGGCAGAGGAACCAGAGATCAAATTGCCAACATCTGCTGGATCATGGAAAAAGCAAGAGAGTTCCAGAAAAACATCTATTTCTGCTTTATTGACTATGCCAAAGCCTTTGACTGTGTGGATCACAATAAACTGTGGAAAATTCTGAAAGAGATGGGAATACCAGACCACCTAACCTGCCTCTTGAGAAATCTGTATGCAGGTCAGGAAGCAACAGTTAGAACTGGACATGGAACAACAGACTGGTTCCAAATAGGAAAAGGAGTACGTCAAGGCTGTATATTGTCTCCCTGCTTATTTAACTTATATGCAGAGTACATCATGAGAAACGCTGGACTGGAAGAAACACAAGCTGGAATCAAGATTGCCGGGAGAAATATCAATAACCTCAGATATGCTGATGACACCACCCTTATGGCAGAAAGTGAGGAGGAGCTAAAAAGCCTCTTGATGAAAGTGAAGGAGGAGAGCGAAAAAGTTGGCTTAAAGCTCAACATTCAGAAAACGAAGATCATGGCATCCGGTCCCATCACTTCATGGGAAATAGATGGGGAAACAGTGGAAACAGTGTCAGACTTTATTTTTTTGGGCTCCAAAATCACTGCAGATGGTGACTGCAGCCATGAAATTAAAAGACGCTTACTCCTTGGAAGAAAAGTTATGACCAACCTGGATAGTATATTCAAAAGCAGAGACATTACTTTGCCGACTAAGGTCCGCCTAGTCAAGGCTATGGTTTTTCCTGTGGTCATGTATGGATGTGAAAGTTGGACTGTGAAGAAAGCTGAGCGCCGAAGAATCGATGCTTTTGAACTGTGGTGTTGGAGAAGACTCTTGAGAGTCCCTTGGACTGCAAGGAGATCCAACCAGTCCATTCTGAAGGAGATCAACCCTGGGATTTCTTTGGAAGGAATGATGCTAAAGCTGAAACTCCAGTACTTTGGCCACCTCATGCGAAGAGTTGACTCATTGGAAAAGACTCTGATGCTGGGAGGGATTGGGGGCAGGAGGAGAAGGGGACGACCGAGGATGAGATGGCTGGATGGCATCACGGACTCGATGGACGTGAGTCTGAGTGAACTCCGGGAGATGGTGATGGACAGGGAGGCCTGGCGTGCTGCGATTCATGGGGTCGCAAAGAGTCGGACACGACTGAGCGACTGAACTGAACTGATCCAGTATCCTTTCTTTAGAGAACTGCCTCTCCTCTACTTCCTGTGATTCTTATCTACTGCATTTCCCAGGGTCTCACTCATTTGGCAACAGTAATGGCACATGAACCAGGCTTGGCCATTCATAGTAACCCCTTCTTCTAAACATAGTGATTGGCTCAGTAGTGGGCATTGATCTAAGCAAGATCAGTCTGAGACTTTCACTGAACTGATGGATGGTGGTAAAAAGGATTCCTTCTGCAAAGCTGCCAGATTAGGATATAGCATGAAGCCTCACAGAGTAATCCTCCCAGGCCTCATGGAGTCTGTCTTATACTAAGAGAAAATTAATACACAGGAGCAGAGTGGAGAAACAGAAAATGAAAGGTGCCAATATTGGTCTGGTTCCTGGATATAGTTGTATTTAAACTTTTCCAGACAACCTAGTCATTTGCTCTTTTCCTTAAACTCATTTAAATTGTGTTTGTCTCATTTTTAATTGAATCATAATTAATAGTAACCTATTCTTTAAGGATCTTCTAGAAGTGACACCAGAAACAGATCTCCTTTTCATCATAGGGGAATGGAATGCAAAAGTAGGAAGTCAAGAGATACCTGTAGTAACAGGCAACTTTGGCCTTTGAATACAAAATGAAGCAGGGCAGTGGCCAACTGAGTTTTGCCAAGAGAACACACTGGTCATAGCAAACACCCTCTTCCAGCAACACAGGAGACAACTCTACACATGGACATCACCATATGGTCAATACTGAAATCAGATTGATTATATTCATTGCAGCCAGAGATGGAGAAGCTCTATACACTCAGAAAAAAAAAAAAAAGACGTGGAGCTGATGGTGGGTCAGATAATGAGCTCCTTATTGCAAAATTAAGACTTAAATTCAAGAAAGTAGGGAAAACCACTAGGCAATTCAGGTATGACCTTAATCAAATCCCTTACAATTATACACTGGAAGTGACATATAGATTCAAGGGATTAGCTCTAATAGACAGAGTGCCTGAAGAACTATGGACAGAGGTTTGTAACACTGTACAGGAGTCAGTGATCAAAACCATCCCCAAGAAAAAGAAATGTAAAAAAGCAAAATGGCTGTCTGAGGAGGCCTTATAAATAGCTGTGAAAAGCAGAGATGCTAAAGGCAAAGGAGAAAAGGAAAGATATACCTATCTGAATACAGAGTTCCAAACAGAAAGGAGAGATAAGAAAGCCTTCCAAAGTGAACAATGCAAAGAAATAGAGGAAAACAATAGAATGGGAAAGACTAGAGATCTCTTCAAGAAGATTAGAGATACCAAGGGAACATTTCATGCAAAGAAAGGCACAATAAGGGACAGTAATGCTATGGACCTAACAGAAGCAGAAGATACTAAGAGGGGGCAAGAATGCGCTGAAGCACTATCCAAAAAAAAAAAAAAAATCTTAATGACCTGGATAACTATGATGGTGTGATCACTCACCTGAAGCCAGACATCTAGGAGTATAAAGTCAAGTGGACCTTAGGAAGCTTCACTATGAACAAAGCTAGTGGAGGTGATAGAATTCCAGCTGAGCTATTTCAAATTCTAAAAGATGATGCTGTGAAAGTACTGCACTCAATATGCCAGCAAATCTGGAAAACTCAGCAGTGGCCACAGGACTGGAAAAGGTCAGTTTTCATTCCAATCTCAAAGAAGGGCAATGCCACAGAATGTTTAAACTACCATATAATTGCACTCATTTCACATACTAACAAGGTCATGCTCAAAGTCCTCCAAGCTAGGCTTCAACAGTATGTGAACTGTGAACTTCCAGATGTACAAGCTGGTTTTAGAAAAGGCAGAGGAATCAAAAATCAAATTGCCAACATCTGTTGGATCATCGAAAAAGCAAAAGAATTCCAGAAAAACATTTACTTCCACTTCATTGACTACACTAAAGCCTTTGACTATGTGGATGACAACAAGCTATGGAAAATTCTTCAAGAGATGGGACTACCACACCACCTTGTCTGCCTCATTATAAACCTGTATGCAGCTCAAGAAGCAATGGTTAGAACCAAACATGCAACAATTGACTGGCTCAAAATTGAGAAAGGAGTGCATCAAGGCTGTATATTGTCACCCTGTTTATTTAACTTACATGCAGAATGCATCATGGTAAATGTCAGGCTGGATGAAGCACAAGCTGAAATCAAGATTGCCAGGAGAAATATCAATAACCTCAGATATGCAGATGACACCATCCTTTTGGAAGAAAGGGAAGAGGAACTAAAAGTGCATCAAGGCTGTATATTGTCACCCTGTTTATTTAACTTACATGCAGAATGCATCATGGTAAATGTCAGGCTGGATGAAGCACAAGCTGAAATCAAGATTGCCAGGAGAAATATCAATAACCTCAGATATGCAGATGACACCATCCTTTTGGAAGAAAGGGAAGAGGAACTAAAGAGTCTCTTGATGAAGGTGAAAAAGGAGAGTGAAAACACTGGCTTAAAATTCAGCATTCAAAAAATGAAGATCATGGCATCTTGTCCCATCATTTCATGGAAAATATATGGGGAAACAATGGAAACAGTGACAGATTTTATTTTCTTGGGCTCCAAAATCATTGCAGGTGGTGAGTGCAGCCATGAAATTAAAAGACACTTGCTCCTTGGAAGAAAGGCTTTGACAAATCTAGACAGTGTATTAAAAAGCATAGACATTACTTTGCTGACACAGGTCCATCTAGTCAAAGCTATGGTTTTTGCAGTAATCATGTATGGATGTGAGAGTTGGACCATAAAGAAGTCTGAGCATTGAAGAATTGTTGCTTTTGAACTGGGTTGTTGGAGAAGACTCTTGGCAGTCCCTTGGACCTCAAGGAGATCCAACCAGTCAATCCTAAAGGAAATCAACCCTGAATATTCATTGGAAGGACTGATGCTGAAGCTGAAATTCCAATACTTTTGCCACCTGATGTGAATAGCCGACTCATTTGAAAAGACCCTGATGCTGGGAAAGATGGAAGGCAGGAGGAGACGGAGACAACGGAGGAGGAGATTGTTGGATGGCATCACTGACTGAACAGACATGAGTTTGAGCAAGCTCTGGGAGATGGTGATGGACAGGGAAGCCTGGCATGCTTAGGTCCATAGGATCAGGAAGAGTCAGACATAACTGAGCAACTGAACAATAAAATTCTTTAAGGAAAGTCTATGCAACCTTAGAAGTTGCTTTCCTATCCAGTAATCCTGCTTTTTGGTATATATATTCAAAGGAAACGCAGCCATTTTCTTGAAGCAATATCTGTATTCTTATGTCCATTGCAACACCATTAACAATAGCCATGGTATGGAAGCAACCTAAGTGTCCACGAGGGCATCCCAGGTAGCACTAGTGGTAAAGAACCTGCCTGCCAGTGGAGGTGACACTAAGACACCAGGGTCTGATCCTTGGGTGGGGAAGATCTGCTGGAGGAGGCCATAGCAACCCACTCCAGTATTCTTGCCTGGAGAATCCCATGGAGAGAGGAGCCTGATGGGCTACCGTCCATAGGGTCACAAAGAACTGGACACAACTGAAGCAACTTAGCATGCATGCATCCATTAACAGATGACTGGATCAAAAAAATCTCTTCATTTATCTGCACACACAGACGCCGACACACACACAGGGATATTAGTCAGCCTTAAAAAAGATGGAAATCCTGTCATTTGGGACAATGTGGCTGAACCCGGAGGGCCTTATGCTAGGTGAAAGGAGCCAGACAGAAAAAGACAAATACTACCTGGTTGGGCTATAGTCCATAGGGTCTCAACGAGTCGCACACAACGGAAGCGACTTAGCACACACGCACACACCATGTATCTGTGGAATCTTAAAAAAAAAGTTCAAACTCAAAATTTCAGCGTAGACTGGTAGCTACCAGAGTCTAGAAGATGGGGGCAATGGGGAGATATTAATCAAAGTATACAAACTTTCAGTTATAAGATGATTAATTTCTGGAAACCTAGTGTACAGCATGATGACTGTAGCTAGTAGTAATGTATTGCATACTTGAAATTTGATAAAAGAGTATATCTCAAGTGTTCTTACCACAGACACACACACGCACACATGCTACACACAAGGTAATTATGGGAGGTGATGGATATGTGAATTACTTTGATTGCGGTAATCATTCCACCATATATATATACATATACATATATATATATCAAAGCATCATGTTGTACACCTTAAGTATATACAATTTTTTTCTGTCATACATAAAAATTCAGACATAGTTTAAACTGAAAATTACTGATCAAAGTGAACAGACAAAATTCCAGTTAAAAAAAAACAAATGGGAAGGGAAGAAGTAGAAGGGAGGAGGCATTCTTAAACTTGGAAAATCTTGGAGGATTATGCCAGTTTCTTTATAAAGATAAAAATATTTAATTACAAAGATGGCAGTTAAGATGAAATAAAAACAGTTTACTGATCATCTTTGCTTAGAAGTGTCCTTTTTCCATCTCCTGACACATCCATCGCAAAATTCTTATGTTCAGTGGACTCTACATCATGATCACATCTTGAAATCAGTGCCCTCTGTCCCTCCATCCCTAAGGAGGCACATGCCAGAGTTCCTTAATTCTGATTATTTCTCTGCGTTCTCAGTTTCTAATATTTCAGGCTAAAGAGATGCTGTAACTATATTCCTCATGCTAAAACCTCCCAGTAGGTAAAAATACATTTTTTGAAAGAAAATTAGAATGGAGAATCTTATCAAATAGGCTCTACCTGCCTGGATTAAGGATGCCACTTCTAGCTCTGGCACTCTTGCCTTCTGAAAAATTACCAAATTATATGAAAATTCTGTTCTAAAATTTTAACACCTGTCATTTACATTTCCAAAAAGAAGGCTATTACTTATGTATTTTGGCCATGTGGCTTGCAGGATCTTAGCTCCCCAACCAAGAATTGAACTCCATGCTTCTATGAATTGTACATTTTATAGTGGAACTGACAGTTGCTGTGAACCAGTGATTACTGCATATTTCCCATTTTTCTCTTTTCTGACTTGGAGTTTTTATTGTGGTTATCTTGTCTTTGTCATACTACATATTGGAATGGAATATGTATAAGCATTACACACACACACACACACACACCACATTTTCTTTATTTTTCTTTATCCTTTCTTCTGGTAAGGGATACTGAGATTATCTCCATACCTTGGCTATTATGAATAATGCTGCATTAAACATGGGAGTAAAGATATCTGTTCAAGATGTAACTTTATCTCCTTTAGATATGTACCCAGAAGTGGGATTGGCATGGTATTTCTATTTTTAATTTTTTTGAGGAACCTCCAAACAATTTTCCATAATGGCACACAGGTTCCCAATCTACACATCCTCACCAGCAAGTGCTACATTTTGACTTTTTTGATAGCAGCCATTCTAACAGGTTTGAAGTGATATCTCCCATATTGTGGTTTTGATTTGCATTTCCCTGATGATTAGTGATGTCAAGCATCTTTCATATACCTGTTGGCCATTTTTATGTTTTCTTTGGAAAAATGCCTATCCAAGTGTGTTTGTATTTTATATTTTAAAGTACCTTAAACACATTTTAGAAGTATAATAAATACACATATATACATACAAAATAAGGCTAGAGACTTCTGGCAAGATTGGAGGAAATAGTGATAGAAACATACTTTGAAGTTGGACTCAATATTATCCTCTAAAAAATTAACAAGCACACTAGAGAACCTAGTAAAAATGATACTTTTGATAAGTACTTAAGCTGAAGTAATCAAATATTTTCGAATACTCATATATAAGAAATCATGCCAAATACTGAGAATGAGAAGATGGAAATGATTTAATTCTTCACCCTTAGGAATTTAGTAAGGGGGGTAGATTTGATTTCCCAAAGAAGCCAGACTAATACTTCTTCCATTAGGCTCTTATTGTAACTATCTCTATTACAGCACATATTATAATTATTTATTTAAGTATCCATGGATGGAGGAGCCTGGTGGGCTGCAGTCCATGGTGTCGCTAAGAGTTGGACACGACTGAAGCAACTTAGCAGCAGTAGCAGCAGACCTGCATATACTAAGGAGATCTTATGGAGAAGGGGCATTTTTACTTTGCTTGAAAGGAAGAGTAAACTATTTATATGGTTAGGATGACATTGTGTTGAAGGTTGAATAGAGAGAAGAAAATGTTACCTCCTCCTGTGTAATGCTCACTCAGGGGTGTACTTTGGCAAAAACTCTGGATCCTAAAAGGTAGAGTTCTGCTCAGTTTACAAGTCCCCACTATTTCCTGCATAGGCACACTCAAAGCTCTGATGTGGTTGGTTCGGATGGGTTCTGATATTGACTGTGAAGTAGTAAGAAGCAGCATTCTTTCAACCCTTCTTGGGAAGCTTGGCTCATGAGTCTAGACTCCTGTCTTCACAATGAGTGTCTTCTAAAGGATTCCTTGCCTTTTCCTATAATCTGACCTCACTCAGGATTGGAGCCATCACAAATAGCCTTGCAGTTTGTGTACTATACAATTCCAGGTGTGTCACTCACAGAAAACTATTAAATGTTTGCAAGAAACCATAAACCTATACTTTTTCATACCCCAATACAACCCTGGGGCCCACACCAGCAGGAAACAGACTGAGAAAATTTCAAGTCTCCAAGAAGGACATAGTTTCTAATACCAACTTCAGATGAGATTACAGAGGATATTGGTGAAAGAACCCCCATAGAGCAGAATTGGGGTGATCAGAAGTGCCAACCAAGGGACTTAGTCTTTGCTAGGGCAGGGACTGTTTGCAATTTTTGCTCATTAGGAATTGACAGTTGCTGTGGACTAGTGACTATGACCGTATTTCCCATTTTCCCCTTTTCTGACTTGGAGTTTTTATTGTGGTTATCTTGCCTTTGTCATACCACTACATATTGGCTGTCTTATGAAAAGAAGCCACATCCAGATATGATGGAAAAGATTGCTCAGTGCTCACAGAACTTGGACTCCAAGATGGATGTGGTAACTAGGTGGGACATTGGATGGGTTCCCATGGGAAGGAAGTGAATGTGCTCTTATGTATCAGAAGGGTATGTGTCAATACTAGGGTGGCCAGAGAGGTGGTCTGTAGGAAAGCCTGATAATTGACCTCTGATACTTATTCTGTCAGTCTGTTTTTGTTTTTTGTTGTTTTTTTTTTAATTAATAGAAACTCCAGTTTTTAGTTGGGAAAATGATTATCAAGCTAGGAACAGCATTTTCCAGCTTTCTCTGAATGTAGGCCGTGTAACTAAGTTCTGGCCAATGGGATGTGAAAGGGATTGTCACTCTTAAGGAAATATCTTTAGTTCTCTTTTTACCCTTTCACACAAGCTGCAGTGTGGTGGTGAACCAGCTTTGACTCCGCAGTAGAGAACTTCATTTCGTATATTTCTTTGCAGAGGTTGGCAAATTTTCTTAAAGGACCTGATAGGAAATATTTTGACTTATAGGCCATTGGGTCTTTGTTACAACTCAGTTCTGCTGTCATAGGTTAAAAGCAGCCATAGCCAATACTTACACACTTGGGCATGGCTATGTTCTAATAAAACATTTTTTCTGACAAAAGTAAGTGATCACCCTACTGACTATAGTTTCTCTACCCCTGCTCTTGTGGAACAATAACATAGGTAAAATCTGGGTTCTTGAGTTACTTCATGGAAGAAAGCCACCCTACACTCCACATCATCTACCAGCTCAGACTTTTATGTGAAGGAGAAATAATTCTTTATTCTTATTTAAGTCACTGTTATGTTAGATTCTGTTAAGGTGTTCAAACCAATGTCTTAGTGCAGCCATATCTTATTGTGAGAAATTCCTAAATATATGTAATCATAATCCACTAGAAGTATTATTACTTTATTTTAATCACTAATCTCTTTCTAGAAAAAAGAACATTGATTTGGGAGTGACTTTCTCAAAATCCCATGGCAAGTCTGTGATGGTAGTGAAAAACGCTCTCATTTCCCTTGATTTTGAAGATGTCAATCAGGCATAGCAACTAAAGTTTTTTGGTTTTGTTTTTAACTTGAAATCATTGTGAAAGTGCTTGGAAAATGTCAAATGACCTCTGAGCCACTTATTTATTGGTAAGGATATAATGAATAACTTTTTATTAAATGCTTCTTAGTTACAAATTCTTACATGAAATTCTGGTTAAACATAAGTATTTTAAAGGTAGCATATTGGTAAAGAAAATTCCAATATGATGCATTAAATTTACATTTTATCCATCATTCAAGGCCTTTTATGCACTATTAACTTCTCTAAGCACTCTCTTTATTCATAATCAATATAAAATTGAAAGGAACTTCCTCTCCTATTGTTAATAGCTTGATGTTTTCTGAAGAGCAAGATAATCAAAACAAAAGAATAGGTCATGTTGAAAAAGAAAATTTACTGAATGAAGTAGGTAGTTGGAAGGAAGGGGTTATAATTATTTTTGAGAAAAGTTGCATAGATTGTTCATTTTAAAAGATCTTCAGAGTATTCTTATTATTTGCCCTTTTTAGTGAAGGCATCGGTCTATGCTGTTTAATGTTCTCTTCTCTATAGTAAATAGCACATTCATTCACTTACCTAAAATTTCATCTTTTGGCTCCATAGTTTTAAAAGTTCAAAGTGATATTTATATTCCCAGTTTGGATTTTTGCAGTAGTAGGTGTGGTTGCTTTATAAAAAGCTCTTTTATTTGGTATAGCGAATGTCATGTTCCTTATTTGTGTGTTATTTGCTAAACATATTCAAGGCAGCATCCCCTGAGACAGCTGTGACAATAATGTCCCACCATGACAACAGAGGAACAGTGCCAAAGCTCAGCAAAACAAAATTTACTTGGCAGGGAAGACAGAATAGAGGCTTTCACTGCTCTTTGGAAATGCTAATAAGGTCTCAACCTTGAACCATGCTCACTTTTTATCTTGGAAACCCTTTCCAGTTTTGATACAATCTGTATAAGTAGAAGGAAGAGATTCCAAGTTGGGAGTTTATGCAGCAGCAGATTTGTAAGAAGGGTTAGTCCAAAATCCAGGTGCTCTCATCTGGGAGAAGGTATTCATGGGGCCATTTTAAAGTCCATAATCAACTTCTTTGAGCCCTTAAAACTTGACAGTCTCCAGCTTGGCAGGCATCATCACCAGGGGTGGCATTGTGTTAAAGTGGATGAAATATATTTGCGTTATGTAAACAGTTGACTCAGAGCTCAGATTTTGTTCTGATGAATAGCTCTTTAAGTTTACCTGCCCATTTTGTTCTATATTACATAGTTGAAGAAAAATATTATTTCATGGCTGAATTTAAAGATCCACACTAAACCGACTAAACTCAGCCTTCATACTCACATACTCTCTGATGTGTGGCAGTAATCTTTTAAATAAGAGATCAGGGGAATACTGTTTTATGGGTTTATGAAAACTGGTCACACTGTTATGTCTCAACAACTCACAGGAGCTTGAAGCTGGGTTGCTGGATGAAAATTTGCCCTTTTCTTTTTCTGCTGTATGCTCTTTGGAATAATTGGATGGTGCATTCCTTCTGTGATTTCTCTGTGTTTTCAATGACATAAATCCCATGAAGAGATGGGCTATTAAGAATTACCAAGGTCAACACTTTTAAATATCTGTTTGAAATTTTTATTTCTTTTTTACTGTTTCTAAAAGACTAAGAATCTTGATAAATAAGCTGTAACTCCCTTATTGATAGTTTTTAGTAATTTAAAGCCCCCAACCAATTATATAAACTGACACTGTTTGGAGAGGAAATGGCAATCCACTCCAGTATTCTTGCTTAGAAAATCCCATGACAGAGGAGGCTGGTGGACTACAGTCCATGGGGTAGCAAAGAGTCATACATGACTGAGCAACTTCACTTTCACTTTAATATAAAAACAGATAATACAGGATCACAGGAAACCCAAGTTGTAGCATTGCAGAATCAAAAATTGGTTATGATTAACTGTCTTAAAATTTATCTCTTCCTACAGAAGAAACAGTATTATTATTAACAGGCCCCTTTGGATCCNCAGGGAGGCCTGGCATGCTGTGATTCATGGGGTCTCAAAGAGTCGGACACAACTGAGCAACTGAACTGAACTAACTGACCAATAAAAATATTTGAACATGTTTTATTTATGCATTTTCTTATTTAGATTTGTCAGAAGAGGTTACAATGAGAAACTATCTCAGTTTTAAACTGAAGACCCAAAGACCAAATATAAAACAGTAGTGGTCAGTTACTTCCATATTCCAAGGTGAAGTGTAGACAAAAAAGGCAGAATTTTCAAAGAAGTAATCAAAAACCATTCTCCCAACCCTTGCCCCTACCACACACTAACTAGAAGAGACTTTTAAGAGAATCAAAGTCAACGTCTCATTGTGGTTTGACTTACATTTCCCTTATGATTACTGATGTTGAGCATCTTTTCATGTGTCTGTTTGTCATCTGTATGTCTTCTCGGAAAAACATCTATTCAGATCCTCTGAGCATGTTTTTGTTGGGTTTTTGGTGGGGTATACATTGATTTCTATAAGGTCTTTAGATATTTCAGATGTTAAACACTTACTAGTCACATTTGGAGATATCTTCTCCAATTCAACAGGTCTCCTTTTCGTTTCTTAATAGTTTCCTTCACTGTGCCAAAGCTATTAAATTTGATAAGATCTCATATTTAATTGTGCTTTTATTTCCTTTGTCTGAGGAGATATATATATATATATATATATAATGATGGTGTGATCACTCATCTAGAGCCAAACATCCTGGAAAGTGAAGTCAAGTGGGCCTTAGGAAGCATCACTACAAACAAAGCTAGTGGAGGTGATGGAATTCCAGTTGAGCTACTTCAAATCCTGAAAGATGATGCTGTGAAAGTGCTGCACTCAATATGCCAGCAAATTTGGAAAACTCAGCAATGGCCACAGGACTGGAAAAGGTCAGTTTTCAATTCCAGTCCCAAAGAAAGGCAATGCCAAAGAATGTTCAAACAACTGCAGAATTGCACTCACCTCACATGCTAATAAATGACAACCCACTCCAGTACTCTTGAGCTGGGTGGGCTGCAGTCCATGGGGTCAAGAAGAGTCAGACATGACTGAGCGACTTCACTTTCACTTTTCACTTTCATGCATTGGAGAAGGAAATGGCAACCCA
>SJYX01011746.1:42342-80503 GCA_006410675.1 Oreotragus oreotragus
AACATGCCCCAAAATGCAGCTATGTGAATCAAAACAACTATTAAAAAATATTTATTTTAGAAGTGTAGTGTTTTGAGTGAAAATGTAGTCCAAAGGTTATAGACAAGAAATAATTAATTTTTTATAAAGAATTTTTATTCATGGAACAAAGCCAGTAGGTTTGAAAGCTATTTTGTGGTTGCACTGCTACTATGGAACAGTGAGGAACTTTCTTTAATAGAAGTAGAGGACCAGCCGCCCAGGAAGTTGTTGCTACCTAGGACGGTCTTCATTCCATCTAAAACTAAAGAGCAAGCATAAATTATCCCTCCTTCCAGATTAAAGCCGAGGGAAGAGGGATAACTGAAATCCTGTGAGTCAGAATTTATCAGAGAGATGAGATGGTCCAACAGGGAAAGGTGATGTTAGAAATAAACAGATGTAATCACTGTTGTCACTGAGACTGTGTCCTCTGGCCAGGGTTGGATCTCTTAGAGCTGTGGTTTCCACATCTGAGCATCAGCTACAACTAAGGCATTGACATGTTCTAACTCAGAACCTTTGGAGAGAGGGGACTTGAGATTCTATCTTTTAAAAAAGTTTCCAACTGTGTCAGGCTAGGAACTACTGTCTTGAAGCTTTATCATTTTAAAATGTGACTGTGGGCTCTGGCCATCAGACCTAGTAGAGTTTCTTAAAATTATATAGTCTCCAAAGTAGGGATGTTGGAAAAAATATTAGAAATATCTTTATTTCTTAAATCTCATTTAAAACATTGTACATTTTTCATGCTTTATGAAATACATGATACAGGAGTATGTATTATATAATATGATTTATAACTCAGGTGGCTCAGTGGTTAAGAATCTGCCTACCAATGCAGGAGACACAGGAGACATGGGTTTGATCCCTAGGTCAGGAAGATCCCCTCCAGGGGGATGTGGCAACCCATTCCAATATTCTTGCCTTAAAAACTCCCGCAGACAGAGGAGCCTGGTGGGCCACAGTCCATGGGGTCACAAAGAGTCGGATACCACTGAGTGACTGAGCACTGACATGCGTACAGTGGAACTTGTGCTCAAACTGATAGAGCTGAGTAGTCAAAACAGAATTTGGCAACCACTGTTTTTAGATAACTGGGAAAATTAAAACCTATCTGCTTAAGGGGCAGATAGGTACCCAGAAAGAATATTTGGCCTTCAGAAGCAGGTAGAATGGACGCCACATTTCTAGCGTCACTGTATCGTAGAAAATGAATGACCCGGACAGGACAAGGGAAAAGACCAGGAAAAGGAGAAACCAGGGCAGAAACTGCAGTTCTGAGCACTGATCGTTCGAGGCGGGGCATGACATAGCAAAAAAGGGTAGACTTAGGAGTCAGCGAGTCTGACTGAAACTTTGAGGTCCGCCCCTTCACAGCAGTGGAGGTCAGTGTTTGATGTCATTCATATCACGCTGTCTATAAGAAGTGATTTGGAAGCTTATAAATTTAAAGTCTCAGACCTTTGTAATATTATATGATGAAGTAGAATAATTATATGGGTAAATATATTCTATTTGTCAATGAGTAAAGCATTTTTGTGTACATTTAAAACATTATTCCATTTTCATGCCCTTTTAAATATACAGATTTTCAATGCTACATTAAAATGTAATCTTGAGATTATTTTAAGTGACATTAAATATAAATTTAAATATTTATGAGAATATGCAAGTAACTGACAAAACCTGCATTATACTGATGTTCTGTCTGGGAATTGATAGCATTTTAGAATCAAATAATTTGAAATGTCTCTTTTCTAGGTATAGATCAAGACTCCTCTGTCTGTTACTTCTTTTTCTTGGGGAGATCTGTTGTATTCTAGTTAAGCAAGCTTAATCACATAGTCCAAGCCAGGACCAAGAGAACTCCAGGAAAGGGATATAGGCACTATCTCTATCTTAGAACAGAGGAGAGACAATAAAAAGAGCTGTGCGGGACTTGGTGAAGTCAGCTTGGACTGTTAATGCCTGAGCTCTGGTGTTATTTGGAAAAGGAATGACCCTGAGCTTTTAGAAGTATATTGAAGTGATTATCTTTGAGACTCTCAGAGTAAGACCATACTTTGGTGGGGTTTGGATGGTAGTTTTCATGACAGTGGAAATTTGTGATCTTGGAAACTCAGTCATCTTGAAAGAAGTACTTCCTGGGACTGGAAATAAAATAGAACTTGGGTGAGCCTTAGACCAGATGAGGGAACTCTTTTCTCTCACTAGACTTTTTGGCATTTTGCCTGGGTTTTGCTACATGGTCATTCCAGTACACTAGTAGTGGTGGGACTGAGCCAATGTCTACCACACGAATGCAGGCTGAAAATTAGACATGGATGTGCCCTGAGGGTTCCTCATATTGGCTGCTGGTCTTGTGGGCTCTGAAAGAAGGCATATCTTATGGCAGTTGTAAATTACTTCCCATGCCAGTCATTCAAATATTGGTGTGCATGTATACCTTCTGGGGAGATTATTATCATATCTGAGTCCCACTTCCAGAAATTCTAATTAAGGGTGAAGTGGGGCCCTTAACGTTGTTTGTTAACAAACACTTCAGATAATTCTAATGCATGTAGTTTAGAGTTGAGCAGATAATCTTAGGGTCTCTTCCAGTTTGTTACTTTTGATCCTTTGTTGAAGCCTTGTAACGGGTGATATAGTCTGCCTTGATGAATTATTAGAAAGGCCTGTTGCATGCTTGAAAAGATGTGGCAAAGAGAAGAATGATGCCACATCTCTAGGGCCAGAGAAGGGTAGCAGTGGTGGTGACCAAGTTGAAGAAAGCTATGCTTAATAAAGTAACTACCTCACCAGGGACATCGTGACAGGGAGCAGCCTTACTCAGGCTGCTGGGGAGGTGGCAAGGTTGAAGCTTGCAAGGGTTTCTCAGGGGAAGAAATAAGAGGAAGTAATTTGGAGTCAAGGATCTAGCTAATTTAGATAAAAGGGCTCAGAATTACAGAGTGGTTTCCAAAAGAAGAAAAGGCCACCCTTTCTGCCTGATATTCCACCCTCAGATATATGTATAGCCAGGAAAGGCTGACTTCAGTTTCCCTCAAGGGTGACAAACAGGAAGAGAAGACAGAGGTTGACACTGCTGCTCCCGGGAACAGTTCTTATCAGCTGGGCTTCATCGGAAGCTCCCAGTGGTACTGCTATTCCTGAGGACTTCCTCCAATTTGTGTGTTTGGTAACTAACCTTTGAGTGTGTGTGTGTGTTCAGTCTCTCAGTCTTGTCCAACTCTATGCCACCTATGGACTGTAATCCTCCAGGCTCCTCTGTCCATGGAATTCTCCATGCAAGAATAGTGGAGCGGGTTGCCATTTCTCCCTCCAGGGGATCTTCCCGATCCAGGGATGGAACCTGCCTCTCCTGCATTGCGGGCGGATTCTTTACCGCTGAGTCAAGTGGAGGAAGCCCGGAGAAGGCCTGGTGGTGGCTTAGTCACTAAGCCGTGTCCTGCTCTTGCGACCCCATGGACTGTAGCTCGCCAGGCTCCTCTGCCCATGGGGTTCTCCAGTAAAGAATACTGGAGTGGGGAGACGCCCTGACCCCTTCCCAATATCCTTAGGCCACGCAGTGACTAGAAACCACAGTATCGCCTCTAGAGGGCGCCTGGATCTCTCCCAAAGCCGTCAGTGGCCTGACTACTCTGAGATTTCCACTCATCTTTTAAGAGATTCCTTTTTTAAGGTTACACAAGAGAGTGAGGCCTGTGGGGTCCTAATCGAAGTCTCGTGTTCTCTATCTTCTTCAGTGCCACGCTTGGGGGCAGGTTCTCTCACCCCCCTGGCTAAGGACATATTCTTGAATTTTCCATTAGGTACCCTCTTCCCAATGCTCCTCCTGCAGGGCAGGGTGTTGATGCCAGATCCATTCTCAGGAATCTTGTGGTCTTGGCAACAGCCCTACTGACCTCCTTCTGTGTTGCCCCAAGTGGGGTGCAAAACCACAGAGGCAGACTGGGCTCAGGTACTGTCGGAGGAACTGATCACAGAGAACCCTAAGGTAGATTTGCAAGCTAAACTTTGAAAATCAGCCCCAGGAAGCACTGATCATATCAATTTCCAGGCAAGAACAAGTGAAAAGAAGTTCTCCTCTGTCAACCCCAAAGAAAAGCAGCTTTGACCTCTTTGTCCTCAATAGATTGTTTGCTCACAGTAAAAAATGTTCACGTGGAATAGCTGCCATTAATATGGGTGACCTAAAGGTTAATATAACCCAGGGAATGCTTTTCATTGTTCTGTATTGTTTGTTTCCCTTTTCTGAACTTCTGGCCAGGGAACTGCATCATTCCAGTATGTGGCCCAGTAGCACATTACTAATTGCATTCTTTAAAATACAGACTTAGGTTGATTTGTTTGGCCACACCAGGAGAGAAACCAGTGCAGGGGGTTATAAAGCGTCAAGGTTATAAACTTCATGGGGCTTTCAGGCAAATGAGGAATTTTTATTAATTCTTTAAATGCAAATGTCTAGTAATGTCCTCACTTGTCACACCCCTGCAGCGCTCCAGTTAGGAAAGGATTGCAACATGCTCAGTTGAGGGCCAAGTGGAGGAAGAAAATCTGATTATTCAGGGGCTCTCCGTTGTTGAAGTGTATAACTGAATTTAAAAACTCCCCTTCTCCTCTGACTCCTCTCCTAAAAAACCATGTGTCACACACAAATGCAAAACAGAGGAATCCCTCTCATTTGTAGCCCCTAGCAGGACACATTTTAGAATGAAATCAGCAAGTACTTTGGCAGGCACCCAAGGTATCAGGTAAATTGTTAACTATCCGACTGTTCTTTTACAGCCCCCAAACTGAGTGTGATGTTAAAGCAAAACCTCTTTATTTTAAACTAGCTGTTCATGATCCTATTTTAGATGTCCCTAAATAATCCTTCATAAGAACTTTTAAAAAGTGTGCTTTTCTTTTTTCCCTTTCATACTATAGCAACGAAATTCCAAACTTAGAATACAAATCAACCTGTATCAATCACCTTCATATTCCTGTCAAGGGCATATTAGGTTACCATGAAAAAGACCCTAAATCTATCTTCTTGTTTCCAGGTTAGCATGGGATGAACTTTTCACACTTTAACATACTATTATCTGTAGCCACATGTTATTGTTGACCTGTATTTTTGTTTATAATGCATACAGTAGAGATCTGATGGTTAAAGGAGGAGGTTGCTTTATACCAGCAGTTCTCAACATGTGAAAGTGAGGAATTAGAGACAGGGTTCTCTAATCAACTGTGACATAGCACTGTCTGTGGATCATAAATAACAAATCTTGGGATGGGGTAGGAGGTAGGAGGAAGGTTGAAGAGGGAGGAGACATATGTATATCTATGACTGATTCATGCTGATGTATGGCAGAAACCAACACAATATTGTAAAGCAATTATTCTTCAATTAAAAATGAATTAATTTTTTTAAAATGTCTTACACATATATATGTGCTTTATGAAATCAGGTGCCATATTGGTTTTTACTCACTTCTGTACCTTCAGTGCCTGCCTTGGTACCTGGGATATATTATGCATTCCATAAAAAAACAACTATAGGAAATAATGGACATGGTTTTCCTAACATATGTAAATGCCATAAAAATACAAATTTTTTTAGTTTTTAAAATTTTTTTAATTGAAGGATAATTGCTTTACAGAATTTTGTAGTTTAAAAGCATCACTAAATTCATATTTTGTCATCCTGATTTTTTTATTGTAGTAAAATACTCATAACATTAAATTTACCATTTTAACCATTTTTAACTGGATAATTCTGTGGCATTAGTCAACATGGTTTCTTAATACCAGGAGTTCAAATTCTAACCTGATGAATTCAAAGGGGACCTTATACTTACAAATGTTGGAGACCACTTGTATTCAATTTTACTGATAGCAAGTCATCCAATATTGACTATTTCCAGTATCATAGATCTCATCCTTCTGAAGGGATGGCATGTTTCATGATTGGGCCATAAAAGTGTTGAAAATTTATTATTTGTATTGAATTGAAATCTGTCTGCCAGTATTTTCCCATCCGTCTTATTGATCCTAGCTGGAAGAAACAGACAGCATCGATATACATTATGCTTTCTTCCAAGGAACAGTCCTTATTGGATGCCAGCTTTTAATTTTTTTTTTCCCTTTTAAAGCAGCTTGTTACAAAATCTTGATTAAATTCCTCCCATTTAAATTTAAAGACTTAAAAATTTTTCTGTTTTCTATCAATTCTGGGTAGTAGTATAAAAAGCATATGTAGTTTGGGTAAGCCAGGTATGTCGCTCTCACACTTCAGAGACCAAGCCCTGGTAGGACAGCTCAGGTTTTCGCCTGTGCAGGGAAGGCCTTGTCCAAGACAGAGCCTCACTTGTCTTCTTTTTGTTATTACTGATGAACCACACAGTGGGCTACGCTTGACCTCTCCTGCTCTTCCCCACGGCCAATCCAGCACAGAAGAGACTTGATGTTTCCCTTCCACAATCCTGTATGTGCCAACTTTAGTAACATCTTTGAATCCAAAGTTATTACTTTCTTTTCCCACATCACCCGCCCCCCATCTTCTGTTTTCCTTTTCATCAGATGTTTGGGTATATATTTTTTAGGAATGTTCTTTCTTTCTCTTATTTTCTTCTCCTATCATTCTGTTTTCTCTCCACTGTTCTGCCTTGTGTCCTATAGACCACTGCTTTCCTTCTGTGATTTGTTTGGCAACAATAATCTCTGAGTTATTCATCTCAATTAAGAGTAAATGTCAGTGTTAAACCAGACTCCTGGCTTCACATTTTGATGAAGAATTATTATACTCAGAAAACAGTGGGTCTAGTGCTAGGTCACACTCCAATGAATGTTGAAGGAAGGTTGACTATTGAGTGAAAGACAAAATAACAAAACAAGCTAGCTAGAGCTGCCAGTCTATAGTTGGCTGCCTCTTGTGTTTCCCTGATTACCAGAGCCAAAATTAGCTATGAGTGGGAGATCAGGCTTTCTTTTTCCAACTCCCACCCCATGTTGACTCACATGGACATTTCAAAGGATCCTCAAGTCCAAAATAATTTGTCACGAGTACAATTTCTAATTCTGGCCTTTAACTAAGGTCTATAAAGGAAGTTTGTACCTGATGGTTAAATAAAGTAATATGGGTATCTAAATTTAAGTTTTTTATTTCCTTCTAGAAGTCAGTTCCTGGACAAGTTCTTGACCAGTTAACGTCTCAGTAGTTATTTCCACAAGTGAGCCTTTGTCAAAACTTACATAATATGATATGGAATCAATCGGGGCTGCCTTTACCTGGTCTTCTTTCCTCCCAGCTGAAAAAACCACTTATGCTCAGCCAGAATTTTCAGCGCCCTTTTAATTCTTTTGGTGGTGTTCTAGAGAATTACTTGAAAGAACTAATGGAGGTCAGCTAGCTCTAGCTATGATTTCAGGATTGAATTTAGCTAAGCCAACCCAATTGGACCATAAATTCTAAGGGCAATATAGGCCTTAATAGTGGTATTAACTGACCTGTTCTCTTTCCAACTAGGACAGGAAGTAATCTTGTCATTTCTTCCTAACAAGGAAAACTTTGGTTGCTCTTTAATGTAAAACAGAAATTCTGTTGGTCATTATCCCATGGTGATTCTCTGAATACATATGTAATGATGGGTTTCAGAGGATTCTAGGACTGGAAGGAAGCCCTTAGGTGATATGGTACATTTCCACAATAGTCCTTTATGTCCATGTTAAAGAGCCTAAGTCTGCTCTTGGTCATTTCCTCACCATGTTAAATGACATTATCTCTACAAGATTTGCTAGTGTCAATTTCCTCTCCTGGAAGAAGAAAACATTCCTTTTTCTGTCTGAAAGCATTTGTCATGTGACTACAGTACAATACAGTATAGGTTTCTTATCCTTTGCATATGGAGGAAACATTGTTAACATGCCATTAATAGACCATATTCTTTAAGTGACAGTTTCTTCAAAAACAAACGTCATGGGGGAAAAGAAGAAGGAGGTACCGTTACAAATAAAAGGAAACTTGAGGGCCATATCAGTCGACCAAAATCTATGGCCCTGGCTTAGATCCTGATTTGACCAAAACAATTGTAAAAATGATACTTTTGACACAGCTGGGAAATTTGATCATGGAATGCCTACTAGATGATATTAAGCAACAATTGTTTGAAGAAAGAAATGATTGCTAGCTTTGTTAGATATGATCATTGCATTGAAGTTATGTTAAAAAGAAGTTATTTTCTGTTAGGGATTCAGACTGAAATATTTATAGTTGAAACGATAATATATTTGGTATTAGCTTTAAAACATTCTGGAAAAATAAAAAAATTAATAAAACAATTTAGAAAATAATCTAGAAAAATAAGATGAAATAAGATTGAATAAATGCTAATTATTGATATTGTGTAAATGGAGATTCATTAGATTAATTGCTTTAATTTTGTATATGTTTGGAAATTTCCCAAAATAGAAAATTTTTTTGAGGGAGAAAGAGCAATTCCTTTATTTTTCCAACTATTAATTTGTTATTGTTATTATTCTCGAAGCAGATAAGAAATATTATTCAATCTGGGTCTTACCTATATTATTTGTACGAATGATAAAATAATCTAAAACTTAGTTACTAAGTTAAATAACTACACTGGCTTTTTTTTTTTAGAGCTAACCACTATATTTCAAGTGCTTTATAAATATCTCATTTAATTAATTGCTCTGTAGTAGATTATGTTTTCTCCTTTTACAGTTGAGGAAACTGCACTTCAGAGAACTTAAATAACTAGTGTAGGGTTAATAAACTAACAGATGATTGAGCCTAAGGTTTGGACCCAGAACTATCTCATTCCAAAGCCCATGCTCTTTGCACTACCACCCTACCTCTCTTTCTATGTATAGTTTGAGGCCTTGTTGACTAGAGGAAGCCAAGTCAGCAGGTTAATTAAGAGTGATTCTCCTAAAACATAATCCAGAGTATGTCATTCCTCAGCTGAAAACCTCCCAAAGAATTCCATCTCACATAGTGAAATTCAGAATGTTTTCAGAATCTACAAGGATCTTAGCCATCTTGTCCCCTGCCACCCATTCCACCTCATCTCTTTGTACTCTCGCCTTTGCTTACTCTGCTGTAGCCACACTGGCAAAGTCAGTGTTTTTCCTTAAATTGTACAAGGCCTTTCGTTTGGTGTGCCTTCTGCCTGGAATGCTCTTTCCATGGATATCACATGATTCACTTTCTTCTCCCTTCCCTCAGTTCCTTCAGTCTTTGCTCAGACGTCTTCTTATGAGAGAGGACTTCCCTGGCCATCTAAATTGAATAGCACCCACCCCCACTGAAGTTTTCTCTTTTCCTCCTTAACCTTCTTTATTTTTCTTGATAGTGCTTATCCCTACTTGACATCCTTATGTACTTAGTTGTCTGTTTCCCCTTGCATATTCAGTGACTTCAGTCATGTCCAACTCGTTTTGACCCCATGGACCGTAGCCTGGCAGGCTCATCTATCCACAGGATTCTCCTAGCAAGAATACTGGAATGGATTGCCATGCCCTCCTCCACTGGATCTTCCCAACCCAGGGATCAAACCCGAGGCTCCTGCATCTCTATCATTACAGGCAGATTCTTAACTGCTGGGAAGCCCTGTTTCCCCTTGTTAGAATGTAAACCCAGCGAGGACAGGGACTTTGTTGATTCACTGCTGTCTCTCTTATACCTAGAATAGTGCCTGGCACACAGTAGTTTCTCAACAACATTGGTTACAACTGAGTGGCTGTGGGCCTCATCAGCACTGTGATCTGAGTCATCAGTCATATACATCATTGCTCAGTAACCAGGCAAAGTGTGGGACTAACATGGGATCACTGATAGAGACCAGCAGCATCCTCTGATGTTCTATTTTATGATGTGGACATTGTGGAAAGATTATCATTCCAGATCTATCATTTCCCATCTGCCTATATTTCTTAGCTCTTTTTAGTCTTACTTCTTTAAATGAGATAATAATGTAAAAAATGAGATAATAATTATTAATTACATGATTATTAGACACTCATGTAGAATACTGAGCAAGTTGTACAGTCCAAACCTTCTCTTTATGGTATATCAGACCATCCTCCTTTAGCTCCAAACACCTTCTTTCATAGATCTAGACATCTAATCAGGCAGCCAAGAGCTCTGAAAGGCCTTTGGCTGGAAACTGAGGATTTGCTAAAGCCCATGTGCTCTCCCTCTTGTTTGAGCATGTAGATGACATGGAATAACCCCTCTGATTTATTGAATTGGCTTTTCCAGTGTTGTTTTTAGTGCCAGATGATCACTTCCCATTTTGATAAAGCTCACTTCATAAGGGGGATTAGATGGTGCAAAACTGACAGTGGTCTCTGCTGGATCTGTCAGTCTTTTTTTTTTTTTAACCAAAAATCTCCAGCAAGCCAAAACTTTGCACAAAGACTTATTGTTGTACAAGTTTCCAGGACTTAATAAATTACCCGTTGTTATGAGATAACCTCAAAACAGTAAAAGATCCTGGCTAGGAGGCAATAAAATAATTTAAAAATGGAGTAGAAGTATGGATGCATCAGTTAAAAAAAAAAAAAGCTTTAATCCCAGATAGTATATATATTTTTACAGGTTTGAGTGGAAAGTAGTATAACCACAGGAATGTACATTAACAAAAAAATAAGCTAATTAAATAACACACAAATGTTTTATTGTCTGGGTATTAATGCGTAAAGGTTGTATCTTAGTCTACAATGGTGAAGGGAATTTATTAAGGGAGGGTTATTTGACAGGAATCTTTTTGTTCTACAAGTTATGTGGAGGTTAAGATAATCAACAGTTCTTTCTCATTTATTTTTTCCTATGAGTGGAACCATAGAGAAGAGAAGTCTCTGTAACATACATGTCTTGTTTGTTACATTATATTATTTGGCTTACAGGATCTTAGGAAGAGGAGAAGTAAAAAGAGGAGAGGAGAGGAAAAACTCTTGTTGGGCATAAACCTGGGGGCTAGTGTTCTAGTCAGCTGGCCATGGTAAGGGGCACTGAGTCTTACACAAGTTTCTGGGATTTAATACCTAACAGAGCAGGAAGCAAATGAGCACTGAGCAACGTGGCACCATTTTCCTGTCATCTCTAAACAAACAGAGCAAATGTCCAAAAGCACAAAGGTGGGTCTGGCACATGGAGCTGGGTTTCCTGGTGGCTTTATCTCTGTCTTGGCATTTGGTCTGTGTTTACAGTCTGAGCAACAGATATGAGGTAATGAAGCAAAGGAGGGAAGTGCTAAATAATGACTGTTACACAGAGGTACTGTTTACTCGGAGCCTTTTGGAGGGTAGAGGAGGGCTGGAGAACTCAGCTATACTCTATACTATACTATACAGAGTCTGTCTCCGGTCCGTCTGTGGCCCAGGCTTGCTCCATTCAATAGTCCACCGTCACCCAGGATCGCACCATAGCTCCTGGAGGGCAGTGAAGGCTGTGAAAAGCATGTGACATAATGACACTTTCAGGGAAAACTGTTGGAATAGTGACAATAACTGGGTGCCAAGAACTTCTTGGTGCTGAGCATAAAGAAGGTTCTCAATAAATGTCTGAGGTGACTTGACACTGACACAGGCTCTAGTCAGAGGCTCATTTCCTTTACTAGTATAACCTAGGCTGTTGTCGGTCTGTGTATGGAAACTAAGAAATACCCCAGGCTTGTTTTGCTCAGGTGTCCCTATTTCACCTGGGAGTGGTAGAAGGGCTGGTAGTCATGGAGGAAGGGCCAGGAACACACTCAAAGACATGGGCTAAAAGAGAGTCAGTGAGTACATGTCTTGCCTCAGAGACTCAAATGATAGTCAAGAGGCAGTTTTGAGTGTGACTGCGGTGTGTTCCCTTAGCTTCCCTAGTCTAATTTTTTTTAGGCCATATGCAAGTTTGATTCAAAAAAGGTTTGGGGCAGAATTGAAAGAGACACGTGTACCCCAGTGTTCATTGCAGCACTGTTTATAATAGCCAGGACATGGAAGCAACCTAGATGTCCATCAGCAGATGAATGGATAAGAAAGCTGTGGTACATATACTCAATGGAGTATTACTCAGCTGTTAAAAAGAATACATTTGAATCAGTTCTAATGAGGTGGATGAAACTGGAGCCTATTATACAGAGTGAAGTAAGCCAGAAAGAAAAACACCAATACAGTATACTAACGCATATATATGGAATTTAGAAAGATGGTAACGATAACCCTGTATGCGAGACAGCAAAAGAGACACAGATGTATAGAACAGTCTTTTGGACTCTGTGGACAGAGAGGGAAAGAGTGGGATGATTTGGGAGAATGGCATTGAAACATGTATAATATCATGTGTGAAATGAATCACCAGTCCAGGTTCGATGCAGGATACAGGATGCTTGGGGCTGGTGCACTGGGATGACCCAGAGGGATGGTACAGGGAGGGAGGAAGGAGGGGGGTTCAGGATTGGGAACACGTGTATACCTGTGGCGGATTCGTGTTGATGTATGGCAAAACCAACACAATATTGTAAAGTAATTAGCTTCCAATTAAAATAAATAAATTTATATTTTTAAAAAAGGATTTGGGAGGTGAACTAGGAGACATGATCTATGCAAGCAGTATATATATTCAGTGGAGAGACTCCTCTGAGCCACTCTTTGACAAAGGTATTGCAGAGTCCCTTTAAGAAGTGTAACCGGAACTTCCCTGGCGGTCCAAAGACTAAGACTGTCTTCCAATGCAGGGGGCATGAGTCGGATCCCTGGTTGAAGAACTAAGGTCCCACATGCTACAGGGATGCAGTCAAAAACAAAAAAGAAAGTGTAACCAACTCCTGAGGCAACATGGAGCATCAGCGTGTGCAGGAACTTTGCCACTAGGGGGAGCCATGGCTGAAGAGAGTAACAGGGAGCCTGAGGCAAAAAGAGACTGGTCCCCACCAGACAAAAGTAATTCAGTCTGGGTATTGACGAACTCTGAAGTAAATCAAATAATGAAATAGTCTTAAAGCAGAGACCAGAGTTAAAGCTGCATCTGAAGATGCCTGAAATAATGTGATAACAGGCAGATCTGAGAGGCTCTGTCATCAGGTGGGCAGCGTAGTTATTCCACCTTATTTGCAGGGTAAAGAATGAAGGAAGAGGCAGAGACCACAAAATGATTTTGTGGCAAGGAGATGTAACTAGAACCCAGAAGTGGTGAAACATGAGAGAGTTTCATGGGTCACTGGAAATTTCCCAGTGAGCACCATGGCCAGATGAAGTACTGTTGAGTTCAGGGAAATAAATTTTCACTAAATGACAGTGATCAAGCAGAGTTAGCAGTTTTCAGCCTTGCCAAATTCAATGCTTTGTTAACACCACGAACCAGAATTAAAGCAGAACACAGTTGGCCCTGCCTATCTCTGGTTTCTGTGTCTGTGGATTCAACTCAGGATCAGAAATGTTAGAAAAATAAGTTTCAAAAAGCAAAACTTGTATTTGCTGTAAACTGGCAACTGTCTATATAGCATTTACATTGTATTTATAATTTATATAGCATTTACTTTGTATTAGGTATATAAGTAATCTAGAGATGATTTAAAATATACAAGAGGATGGGAAGATATCCATAGGTTTTGTGCAAACACCATGCCACTTTATGTAAGAAACTTGAGCATCTGTGGATTTTGGTATCTGGAGGGGGAGGGGGTTTCCTGGAACTAGTCCCTGCATATACCAAAGGACTACGGTATTTGTTTCCATATTGTCTTTTGTGATTTGAACACTGATGTCATTACTTCCTAATGTCCAGTTTTATGATTTTCTCCATACCTCACTAGGACCAGTCAGTGAAAGAATATTTAGCTGCCCGACAACAGGAAAACACCATGCATAGCACCTGAAGATGTATGAGTTTAGAAAAACATGATACCCCCAGAAAATCGATAAGGAAAATCTTAGCATATATCCAATAATGACTTATTTTAAACTATAGCTAATTTCAAGTAATCCTTCTGTTCCAGGAAAAAAGCACCTGTTCATTGGAATTCCTGGCATGAGACTGTAGGAAAGTTCTCCAAGCCAAACTACTATGTAATACAAATAATAATATTTCATTATGTGAGATATTTGTTGGTGCCTTTTAGGCTTCTTGGAAAACGCTGCAGATTAAGCCATGTAGAAGACAGAATGGCTGCTCTCTTCGGGATCATTATGTGCTCACACTCCCTTTCCACCTCAACTCTCTGCTAAGAGTCCCTAGGACAGACAAGTGGGACTTGAAGTAAAGAAAGCATTTGTACAAGGTGGAAATCCGTAAGATGTCAAGCCTGAGGTGAGGAGGACTAGAAGAGAAAGACTAGAGCCGATGCTAGCAAGATGAGGGACACCACCATGTTCTGAACTCCATGAGTTTTCGGTGTGTGGTGAACTGTCTGGGAGGACAGACAGGGCTGGGCTTGGGGAACGAAAGCAGCAGGGACTGGGGGGATGTCTGAACAGCAGCCTAAAATTGTGAACATGGCCTACCCACCATTCTACTCTCTATTTTTATGAGTTTAGCTTTTTTAGATTACACAGATGATATAAAATGTTTGTCTTTGGATTATCTCACTAAGCCTAATGCTCTCAAGGTCCATCTGTGTTGTGCAAGTTCCTTCTTTCTCATGGCTGAATAATATTTCACTATTTATAATAGAATATTAAATATATATGTACATGTCATATCTTCTTTATCCATTCATCCACTGATGGGCATTTAAGTTGTTTCTGCATCTTGGCTACTGTGAATATAGTAAACATGGGAGTGCAGATATTTTTTTTCTCATTCTGTTTTTATTTCCTGGGACTTTCTCAAGGCCTTGCATGTTTCTTCTTGTTCTCTTGAGTCTCTGCTACTATCTTTGCCTGGCTAGCCTGCTGGTCCTAGGAGGATGAGAGACATAGAGTATAGCTACCTTTCTGACCCCCAGACCTGCAGATAACAGCAGAGATGCTTATATTAAACCACAGACAATTTACAGATGTGAGCAAAAATATATTATTGTTGCTTTATGCCACTGAGTATTGGGAATCGTCATATACCAATAGCTTCCCAGGTAGTGCTAGAGAATCCTCCTGCCAATGCAGGAGATGCAAGAGACTTGAGTTTGACCCCTGGGTCAGGAAGAGAAGGTTACCTTGAGAAGGAAATGGTACCCCAGTCCAGTATTTTTGCCTGGAAAATTCTATGGGCAAAGGAGCCTCATGGGACTATAGGCCATGGAGCTGCAGAGAGTTGGTCATGACTGAGTAAGCACACATGTGGCAATAGCAGCATTTGTTTACCTTTCCAAATATAAAGCTTTAGCCTTTGGTGTCTCTTCTTATGTGCTCTAGACTTTTATATCCAACTGACTACTTGACATCTCCACTGTGTCTAGTGGGCATCTCAAATGAAAAAATCCAAAATAGACTCTTTATTTTCAACTCTAAATCTGCCTTTTACCATCTCAGTGGATACCACCATTCTTTCGGTCGTTCAAGCTAAAAGAACTAGGAGTCATTCTTGAGTCTCTTTTTCACTTTCCACATTTAATCCTTTAACAAGCCTGTGGGGTTTCCTGCAGAGTAGTGCATGGAAATACCATGGCCACTTTTCTCATGTTCATCAACATACTAGCTGCTGCTGCTAAGTCGCTTCAGTCGTGTCTGACTCTGTGTGACCCCATAGATGGCAGCCCACCAGGCTCCACCGTCCCTGGGATTCTCCAGGCAAGAACACTGGAGTGGGTTGCCATTGCTTTCTCCAATGCATGAAAGTGAAAAGTGAAAGTGAAGCCACTCAGTCGTGTCTGATTCTTAGCGACCCCATGGACTGCAGCCTACCAGGCTCCTCCATCCATGGGATTTTCCAGGCAAGAGTACTGGAGTGGGGTGCCATCGTGTTCTCCACAACATACCAGCACTTGTTAGGAAAACTTCAATAACCTTTTAATTGGTCTTTCTGCCTTCACTTGTATTCTTTCTTTAATCTATTCCCAAAATACCAGCCAGAGGGATCTTTTTAAAAAGTAAAACAGATCCTGCCTCTTTCCTCCAATTGCTCCTCATCATTATCTAGAATAAAATTCAAACTCTTCCGAGGTTCTCATGCTCTGGCCCCTGCCTGCCTCTTCAGATCTCATTTTATGCCACTCTCCACCCCGACTGGCTGTTTGAACTTTGAACACTCCCCACTTGTTCTGTCCTGGGGGATACTGTTCTGACTATTCCTTTAATAAGAATGCTTTCTCCTCTCTACGTTATGGCTGCCACTTCCTCACTGTAGAGTTACCAGCTTAAACACTACCTCCTCAAAGAGGCCTTCCATGACCACATTTTCTAGGCAGTGGCCCACCCCTTCCATCATATCTTCTAGGTGGAATGTGTACTCTGTGCTGTCCCGTCTCCCTTCAGTGGCAGCGGGCAGTCGTCAGCTGTCAGCCCCTTTAGGCACTTCTTCAGCTGCAGAGATCATGGTCACGCCCCTTCCTAGGGTAGCCCACATCCAAAGAGGTATCTAAACGCCTGTTTACCTCAGCCCCACTCAGGAAAGCCCTGAAGGTTCACTCTGCTCCAGCTGTCCTCGTGGCGTGGGCTGGGGCTACGGCTGGGCCTGCTTTGCTGTGCAGTTTCTCCTCAGATTACTTCTGTTTCCATCTCCTCCGTTCCACAGAGGTTAGTGGAATTTAGTAAACATTCTAAATCCCACCTCAGTGCTCATTTCGCAGGTGGCACTAGTAATAAAGAACCTGCCCACCAATGCAGGAGATGTAAGAGACACAGGTTCCAACCCTGCGTCTGGAAGATCCCCGGGAAGAGGGCATGGCAGCTCACTCCAGTATTCTTGCCTGGAGAATCCCACAGGCAGAGGAGCCTGGCGGGCTACAGTCCATAGAATCACACAGAGCTGGGCTCAAATGAAGTGACTTAGTACACACACACACACACACACACACACACACACACACACACACACACACATACACTCATTTCTCCACACCAGGAAAGTGTCATTTCCTTCATAATGTTTAAAACTATTTGAAATTGTTTCACTGACTGGTTTCTAAGTTTATTGTTTGTTTCTCCCACTAGAATGTCAGTTATATGTACACAGGGACCTATCTCATTTTTTCACTAATGTACCCCCGGTGCCTTGAAGCTTCGAACATCATCATCATCTTCATCATAGAAAACACCTACTGTTTATTATATGCCAGATGCTGTTTTATTTATTTATTTATTGGCTGCATCACCTGACATGCAATATCTTAGTTCCCTGCGCAGGGATTAAACCCATGAGCCCTGTATGGGGAACACAGATTCTTAACCACTGGACCACCAGGGAAATCCCCAGGTGCTGTTCTAAGTACTTTACCTATGTTAATTCACTTCTTCCTTACAACAATCCAGTGAGGTAGGTGCTATTACTTGCAGCATTTTACAGATTGGGAATATAAAATACGGAAAGGTTAGTTGGTTAGCCCAGGTCCACATAGCTGATAAGCGACAGAACCAATATTTGAATCTAGGCAATCAGTTTATATTTTGTGTTCTTAAACACTCCATTAAGCCATTTCTTTTAGTAACTGCTATTCAATTAATTTTGAGTAATTAAATATATAAAGAAAAGAGAATAGTTGAATATGTTTTGGGAGATATCACCTATTTTATTCATTGACAAATATTTTCTGAATACCTGCTGTATGCCACTCTGGTATGCATAGGGGATATAATGTGAAGAAAATAGATATAGTGGGTCCCCTACATATGAACCTTCAAGTTGTGAGCTTTCAAAGATGCGAACCCTGAAAGGAGTGAAGACTTCTTACAAAAGCCATGAGTAGTCATAGATGTGGATTTCTAGACCTTAAGGAAAAACTACTCTGCAAAAATAAGATCACAAACAATGTCTTAGTGCTCTGGAATAGCAACACTTTATGTTAAAAATCTTCAAAGCTCTGAAATGTCATTGCCCAAAGCCAAAGGATAATTCACCAAATCCCAGATTGACTTCTCTATAAAATCAGCTTGTGGTTCATGATAAAAAACAGCAGGGAGAGAATCTATAGAGTTAATAACTAAACTTTGGTCTATTAAATGTACAAAGCATACAAGGATGGTGCTCAAACTTTGACGTAAGTGGAGGAATTTGAATTCTTTTGCAGCTGGAATGTGCTGGAACTTCCCAACAGCTTGAAAGAATGCCTAGTATTTCTTTTTCTATTATGATCACTGTTATTTCTCACAGGGGCAAGTGAATCTTCCAAAACTCTCATGACTGGAGTTGATGAGACCCCAGTAAGCTTGTGTGGGGAGCAAAGCCAGCCAGTGCACCAAGGCTTGGGCACCTGGAATCCCTGTGTTTCTCATGCATGAGTGTAGCACAGAGCTGTTGTAAATCTCTGAAGCCAATAGGAAAATTAATGAGCACCGCACAGAGCAGGACCTTGTCAGTTCCATAATGGGTGGTGGGAGGAAAAATTCTGCTGCTTCCCGCCTCCAGCCCCCCAACCCCAGGCATTTAGTGTAACTTAAAAATGCCTGCTTTGTGACCATTAGCCAATTTTAACAGCTTTCCATTCTGAAGAATTTAATCATTTATTGCTTTCAGTTCATCTGGGAGAAAATAGTGTTCAATGCAACCAAGATGACAGGGTTCATTGCATTGGATTTTCCCTTTAGTGATGAAAAGAGGATATTCCTCTTAAATCATTTAGGGCCAGGGAGCACTCCATAAATAATCCTTGCAGCATGGATAAAGAGTAGGGCTTATTATATGTATCTTATGAATGGCCTCTCCCAATACAGTGTAAGCTCCATGAGAGTAGGGATTTTATTTCATTGACCACTGTATCCCCAGGACCCAGAACAATGCCCACTGCATAGAAAGGTCATTAGAAATACCTGTATTAAAGATGTTGTTCTGAGAATCAACTGAGATGAAAATTGTGATGATGTTTGACACTCTGAAAATGCTGATTCTACCCCTGCCTCCCATAAATCATGCTGTTTCAGTCAGAAATTTACATAATGGATGACCTACTCAATGGGAGACTAAGCGAGGCAAGCATCTTTTTATTGCCTTAAAAATTGACATTAAAGAACTCTTCATGTTGCAGGATACTTACTCTTCTTTTTTAAAAAAATATGTGTTATTTTTCTTTTCTACTTAAAAATGGAAAGCACATTCTGTAAAGATACTGAATCAGAATCCTGAAAATTCAATCATGGCCTATTTGAGGCTTTAAAGCACCATTTTTCAAATAGCTTTTACCTAATCTAAGTTGGATAACACTTAGGGTCAAGCAAAAACTTGGAGGGATCTTTCCTAAAGTTAGCTTTCTTTCCTGAGACATTTGGTGAAACTTGTAAAATTCTGGAGGATGCAAATTAAGTATACTTGTAAATACTGCATTAAAACAATGTATTCACTGTGTTTTTGCTTCAAACTATTTAGTACAACATTTATCAAAGGCAGAGAACATTGATAAAAATATCCAGTTGTGTATTCTCAATTATTATAAAAAGCTCTCAAGGTTGCTAAGGTGACTGCTGGCCAACTCTCTATGTGTAAGAGGTTGGAGCTTATATGTGTATATAACAAGTATTATTGAATTTAAAGAATTCTATTAGCTGTGATACAAGTTGTGTACATTTTCTCGATTTTTCTGCCTACGTGTATCAAGGAAAATGTTATCCTACATTTTACTTCTCATTTACAGGAATGAGAAAGAAAAATGTGAAGTCTGTGCAGACTATTATTTGTGGCATGAATCCTTATTTCTGAGAGAGGGTAAGTTAGATGGTTCTCAGTGCTTTCCTTTCCCAATGTCACTGCTTTTTATCTTTCTCCTTAAGCTTCTGAGTGGGTAGCTTACACTCACAGTTGAGTGTATGAATAGGACTGGTGCTGCCTAAAGGGAAATTAGGAAGCTGCCTCAACTGCCTGATTTACGAGGCATTGAAAAGCACAACTGGCCAAAAATATCTCCCCCACTGGCCTGCCATCAGTGCCTGAAATTCCTACGATAAGAATCACCCATTAAAAGCTTTCTGCAGACACGCGTGGTTTATTTGGGTCAATAAGACATTGTGTTCGGGCAAAAGAAAAAAGTGGGAAAATGGGAAGGTGTCTCATTACGATGGCTTACTTTACCTTATCAGTTTATGAATCTCTTGGTAAACAGCAGCATCTTGACAGGTAGGTACAGTATACTGTTTAAGGCTGGAGGGAAAGTTGGGAGGTCAGAGTTTCATGAAGCATCTTCATGTAGACTCTCAGCAGTATGAAGGCAATAAGCGCTTAGGAGAAGATTGCCCAAAATGGACCAAGGAGCTAAGATATCAAAGACAGATTCAAATATTTCACAGTTCTGTTTCAGGCCAGGTTAAGAAGTAGGGTACATAACAGTTGGAGGAATCTCCTTTCAATTCCATTTTCCACTATCTTTGTTGCTGTTCAGTGCAACCCCATGAACTGCAGCACACCAGGCTTCCCTGTCCTTCACTATCTCTCTGAATTTGTGCAGACTCATGTCCACTGAGTCAGTGATGTCATCCAACCATGTCATCCCCTGTTGCCCCCTTCTCACCATTAGTTCTTGGGTAACCACAACAGGACTAATGATTTGGTTATTCATAAAACAATATTCATGGTAAAGGCCAAGTGGATTTATGACCAGAGGGAGATACATTTGTAGAAGCAGAGCTAATGATCATTCTGACTTTGTTGAGACTATTCTGTAAAAGTGTCTAGGGCAGTTGTATCTGAATCACCACACAGATTTAATTGCCTCTCCCCAGTTCCCACCCAGAGTCTCTAAAACAGATGTTCTGAGATGGGAGTCTGGGACTCTGCATTTTAACAAATATGTCTGTTGATCCTTATGCACATTATTTGAGAATTATTGGTTTGGAGGTTTCAGTAGATTATAGAGGTTAAAAATATGGGTTCTAAAGGTAGGTAGGTCAGGGTTCATATCCCACCTCAGCAGCTTGCTTGTTTGGTGACCTTGGACAAGCAACCATCTAGCCCTCAGTTTCTGCCTAATAAGAATACCAACTTCACAAAATTTTTAAGTGAGGTCTGAGGAGCTAAGTTGTATGAAGTTTAGCACAGCATCTGGCACTTAATAAGGGCAAAATGATATCATTATTAAGATGAGTATATTTATTGGAAAAGACTCAGGCAGGACTAATACTTAGGTATTAAATATTTTGATGACCATGTACTTTGTAAAAGATAATTTCAAAATTCTATTGCAATATATGTTAAAACCAATTGGTTTCCTAATTATTGTTCCCTAAGGTTTTTCTGTTGCTGTGTCTTCTTTAGCTTTTCTGACTTCTCAAACATATCTAATACAAAAGAGTTGAATGGAATATTTTGTAATAAATATTTGGAACAATCTCAACTAAATCATGGTATCTAGCAATGGAAGAATTGATTATGTTCTACTTTGAAATATTTTGCCTATTCTTACTAGAACAGACAACCTGGTTTCTTTTCCAGCTGTCACTTTCCTTTTCTTCTCTTATATCTTTACCCCTTTTTTCTTAACTTTTGCTCTCTCTTCTTGGTCAACATAGTGCCTACATGCTCTGTTTTCTCCTGTTTCCTTGTCTCTCTGGTGTAATTCCTTCTCATTCATCTTGCAAGCAGAATTGCTCTACATAGCAAAATTTAAAGCTGAGAGAACCGATTGAAATTCTGTTAAATTGCATAGTAACTTATTCAGGGTCATTACTAATAAATGCAAAAGTGGACCTTATACCTAAATAGATCTCAGAAAATCAAACGAAGAGGAAAAGAGCAAAGATAAAAATGGACTCATTGTTTCATCTTAGTGTAAACTATGGTAAACAGTTTTATGCTAATGGCAATGTAATAATGAGAAAGAAAATTGTGTAATCACAGAATAATGGGATACATTATAATTTGGAGGATAGAGAAAAGCAGAGACATTACTTTGCCAACAAAGGTCCATCTAGTAAAGGCTATGATTTTTCCTGTGGTCATGGATGGATGTGAGAGTTGGACTGTGAAGAAAGCTGAGCACCGAAGAACTGATGCTTTTGAACTGTGTTGCTGGAGAAGACTCTTGAGAGTCACTTGGACTGCAAGGAGATCCAACCAGTCCATCCTGACAGAGATCAGCCCTGGGATTTCTTTGGAGGGAATGATGCTAAAGCTGAAATTCCAATACTTTGGCCACCTCATGCGAAGAGTTGACTCATTGGAAAAGACTCTGATGCTGGAAGGGATTGGGGGCAGGAGGAGAAGGGGATGACAGAGGTTGAGATGGCTGGATGGCATCATTGACTCAATGGACGTGAGTCTGAGTGAACTCCGGGAGATGGTGATGGACAGGGAGGCCTGGCGTGCTGTGATTCATGGGGTCGCAAAGAGTCGGACATGACTGAGCGACTGAACTGAACTGAAGGAAAACTGGGATTCAACTGCAATCCAAAAGAAACAGCATGTGAAATCTAAAATATCACACAAATGAACTTATCTTCAGAACAGAAACACTCACAGACATAGAAAACAGACTCGTGGTTGCCAAGGAGGAAGGTGGAGTGAGGAAGGATTGGAGCTGAAGTTTGGGGACTAGCAGATGCAAACTATCATATATAGAATGGATAACAAAGTTCTATTGTATAGCCACAGGGAGCTATATTCAGCATCCTCTAATAAACCAATGAAAAATGTGTATTAATACATACATAACTGAGTCACTTTGCTGTACAGCAGAAACTAACACAACATTGTAAATCAACTATACTTCAATGAATAAATAAATAAAAGAAACAGCCAATGAAAAAAATGGTGCTGTTAGCATCATCTCACATAAATTCTTCTCTGAATACTGCTGCTGCTGCTGCTAAGTCGCTTCAGTCGTGTCCGACTCTCTGAGACACCATGGACGGCAGCCCACCAGGCTCCCCCATCCCTGGGATTCTCCAGGCAAGAACACTGGAGTGGGTTGCCATTTCCTTCTCCAATATATGAAAGTGAAAAGTGAAAGTGAAGTCACTCAGTCGTGTCTGACTGTTAGCGACCCCATGGACTGCAGCCCACCAGGCTCCTCCGTCCATTGGATTTTCCAGGCAAGAGTACTGGGGTGGGGTGCCATTGCCTTCCCTGCTGAATACTAGGATCCCCTTTTAGTGGTTGAAATATGAACTCTGGCAGATAGAATGCTTGGGTTCAAACTCAGGCTCCACAATTATTGGCTGAGTGTCCTTGGACAATTTAGTCTCACTGTACCTCAGTTTCCTTGTCTGGGAATGTAGATAATAATAGCATGTCCTTTAAGGGTGCTTAGGAGGATATGGCAACCCATTCCAGTGTTCTTGCCTTGAGAATCCCAAGATCTCAAGGGACGGGGGAGCCTGGTAGGCTGCCATCTATGGGGTCGCACAGAGTTGGAAATGATAAAGCGACTTAGCAGAAGCAGCAGCAGCAGGAGGAGGAGGATAAAGTGAGAATAACGTGTAAAGCACTGAGAGAAGTGCCTTCTTTATGGCAAACTCTTAAGTACTGATTGCTATTGATGTAGTATCTTTCTTATTTTTCATTCACCAAGTTTGAAATCTTCAGTGATGTCCTGGGTGAGGAGGAAGTGTTCAGGGAGTTTCTGGACAGACCACTTTGCTCACATTGTGAAAATTTGCTGACAGTGGTTATTTTTCTTTCTGGGAAGCAAGTTTCCTTGCCTGGCTGCCACTCCCTTTTACTCGGATAAATGCACTATGATTTGATCAACCCCCTCCCCAATAAACCTTGGATAGTTTTAGATTTATGAATTAGCTTGTTATTAATGATCATACTTTGGATCATAATCACCCATCTGTGACCCCATATTAAAAAACTAGAGGTGTATTCAGTATTTACTAAAACTCTAACAGAACATGCATCTTAATTTGGGAAATATCTATTTGACCCAGTGCATATTTCTTTCTTGTAACTAATACTGCTTTTTTTGTCTTTCAGCATATATAAACAGACTAATAATAAAGCTGAGAATTTGTCATTTAAAATATTATAAGTCTCAAACACAGTCAGTAATGTTCAAAAAGTAGAGAAATATTCAAATCTCTTTGGCAGAAGTATAGGAAAGCAGGAACAAGGGCATCATTTTTCAGAAAGTATTCTCAAACAAATCATTCTCTGAGAGATTAAAAAAAAAAATCAGTCATGCAAGGCACACCCCTTTGCTTCTATTCCATTTTTATCATGGCAATCTCCCCTACAAAATTGAGGTTGTTCATAAATATTTTCCTTCCAAACTGTGGGAAATAAATCATGAGTAACTTTGGATCTTTGATAAAGTTAGGTTAGGGGACTGCTTATCATTGAAACAATGAACACAAAGGCAATTCAGTCCTGAGGCCTCTGACAAACTCTCAACAGCTGAGGCAGTACTCACGCTTCTTGTTCTCAAGCATTCCAGGGGAGTGGCAAAGGGACAGCCAGCACAAGGAATTTTCAAGGTTCTTTTTCCCACCCTTCGGAGTTGATAAGTCTCTAATCATTTAGAAAGGGATTTGTTCTGCAAGAACCCAAAGTATCCCAAAGAACTATATTTACCCATAACAGGCCTTGCTCTCTGTTTAATCTAGCCAGATGGACACTGCTTTTTGGACTCACAGTCATATCCCTACAGATTTGACCTCATTTAGCAGACACTATTAAAAGATTATCCTATGATTGAGAATTTCCATTGCATCAAATACTAAATATTAGTAACATTCCTCTATGGGGAAAGTGATGTAATAAAAGGGCATAGACTGAGTTGACCTCAGACAAATTATACAGAGAAGTATGTGAAGATTATGCAACTAATCTGCTGGCCAATAAAGCCCAGCAGTACAGGGAGTAAAGCTCTGGGGGCAAAGACTTTCCCACTAGCTCTCGAAGGAAGTGTTCATGTTCATCTGCAGCCATAGATGGAAGCTGTATGTGATTCTGTTGCCTTGGTACCGTGACGGTTATTTTGAAAGATGCCAAGGGTGAGAAAGTGTACAGAAGTGTGGCAGAATGATGGAATGCTGGGATGGGAGTGGGGTCATGAGGCGGCTTCCTCACATTTCATTTTGTTATTTACTTTTACAAATGGGGAGCCTAAGGTTTCTTTTCTTTTTTCCCTTTGGAAGCCAACAATGCTCACAGGAAATTAAAACTGCAATGAAGGGGCTAAAAATGATATGAAAATCAAGACATTAAGAAATGATTATAAGAGGGGCCTTTTTTTTAAAGAATATTGCCAGAAAAAGTGTTGAAAGAGTACCTAGTGAAGATTCTAATCATAAGGACTGGATTCTGATCAAAAGACGTTTTATAAGTTGCTTGTAAATGGAAAGCCATTTAGGGGGACCCAGCAATGTGGTAAACTAGCTAAGTTAAGTTTTTGCTATGATTTTGCTTGAACATACTTTAAAAACAATTGATTAAATGTTAATTATATAAAAATAAGTTACAAAACCAGTACATAATTAAGGAAAGGAAGTCAAGCAATGCAGACATATGCTAATAAAAGGTGAAAGCCTCCCTCCTTCTTTCCCCTTCAGGGGCAAATATTACTATTATATAGTCTATCTGTCAGAACTTTTGAAACACTGTATATTTTATAAATGTGTTTTAGGGGCGGGAGCTAATACTGTACATATTGTTCTGTCATTTTCTTTTACTGAATATTATTAGCATCTTTGTACTCTTTTAAAAAAATAGACATTATTTATATTCTTATTTTTAAGGGGTTATTTTATGTAAAGTGAAATGGAAATGAAGGCAACCTGGCGATTCTGAAACTTAAGAAAATCATATATTTGATATATTTTTATTTTTATTGATATGATGAACTTACCACTATGTTTTATAAGTTGCTTGTAAATTATGCCTACTAGCTAGCATTCCATCTACCAGGATAAGACAGGAATAGGGAAGAAACTGAGACCTATGCTACAGGTTATAAAAGCAGATTTCCTAATAGTATGTATAGTATAATTCCAGTTCTATAAAAGGATGTATATACATAGAAAGCAGTCTAGCAACATCTACACTGAAATGCTAATAGTTATTACCTCAGGATTGTTGGAGTACAGCCAGATTTTTCTCTCATTATGGTTTTCTGTATTTTCAGTGAAATTTTATTGCTTTTAAAATTAGTTAAAAAGTAAATATAATATAAAAATGCAATGCATCTGATAAAAAAAGTTCACATCCAACAGCTACAGAAAGTAAACCCTTCTGAATTAGCTTCCACTCCCTTCCCAAACCCCACGATATTTTATTTTCTTAATTTAAGGGATTAGAGTTGAGCTCCTACATTGAGAGAAAGCAATCTTTAATATCAGTGAAAAAGTTGATCAGAAAATGAGGCAAAAGTAAGGAGATCATATTTCTTTATTACATATATGAAGTATAAAAAACTTAACAGAGCAATATATATAAATTTTTTGCTAGTCCACAGGACCTCAGGAAAAAAATATGTTCAGAATGTGAAGTTAATCTTATGGCACTGTGGTTCATGTTTTATATATTCAAGTACAGAAGAAATGGTATATATAGTGGTTATGATGGATACAGAAGATGAATAATAATGAAAAACTATAATTTGGTGAACTATCACATACATTGCATCCAAAAATGAGTGAACAGAATGATCATATACTGTTAATAAAGACAAGGAGGAAACTGTCTCAATATTCAGGTTTAAATACTAAACACAAAAAACAAATTCTGTGTCTACAATAATCTTTGAAGTGTATACAAGTGCATTGCAAATAAATGGGCTTTTTACAATTTAAAGTCCATTTCCTCTTTATCCAAGCATTTTCTATACCTAGGACTCCTTTCTCTTATTTTAGAATCTCTTCTTGTTTTTTTATTTTTCAAAGTGTCATCATTGCTGGGATCTGTGGAATCTAACCTCTAGCCCAAAGCTGAGACTTCATGCAAACATATTCTCCTTTCAGGTTGCATCTTCACGTAGTTTCTCTAAGTGTTCAAGGTTAAAGAGTACAACTTTCTGTATGTGGTCACTCTTTTCCACACACAGTGGCAGTGCTTCTGTTTCAGCAGGTTTTCATACACGCCTTTTTCTCTTTTTTTTCCTGTCAACAGCAGTCTCCAAACTTTCACAACACAAGTGGTAGGTAGTAAAGTGCTTTATACAATGAAATACTATATACATGTGGAGAGGATCCATTTAACACCCCACAGACCAAAGTTCACACACATTACACAAGAGAAGGCTCTTTTTAAGAAACACCTTTTCTGATAGTAGGGTTGGGAATTCCTTAAAATCTCATTAATTACTTCAAGTAGCACAAATGTAAGTAACATATCTGAAGATGGGAAGAGTCCTTGTTAGGTGCATTGGCCTTAATAGATTACTGCTAAATATCATATTGCTATTAAAATATCCTTAATAGTTATGAATTTCAGAATCAGTCTCATAGAAAATAGTGTTAGGATTTTTCATTCTTCTTTATGAAACAAACTGCATTTAAACATGGGCCCAAAAAAGATACATTAGATAAGGTCCGTGCATTGGAACATTTCTATATATTTTGGCACTTTAAAAAATTTCCAGTTTCATTTTTGAGGTCTCCTTTCCATTAAGTTTGTCTTTTGTACATAGAGACGTGCCATTAAGTGCTATAAACGCTTACTGTTACTTGCACTCTCTTTTCAAAATATCCATGACTTTTCTTCCAAGAGATGGTTTCCAGTGCTGGACAAAACTTTTCATATTCACGACTAGTTTGCCTGTTCTTACATCCTCGTGTCCTGCTACAAGGTACTCCAAACCTAAAAGAGAACAATATTAGGGACTATGCAGTACCATAACTTATGGAAGGGAGAGATGATTTTAGCTGTTTTATATATACATGGTTCAAGGTTTTATCAATTCACAGTTGAAATAGGGAGTCACAGGCAATAATTTGGTAAATATTTGTTAAGTGCCAAATGCTTTAAATGTATTATCTTATTTAACCTTAAAAATAACCCTTTGAAGTAGGTATCACTTTTCTTCTTTCCTCATTTTACAAATGAGGACACTGAGGCTTGGCAAGATTAAGAAACAGTGTTTCCCAGTAAGTAGCAGCTCTTTGACTCAAGCTCAGCCCTGTCTGATGGTAGAAGTTTTATTCTTTGCTATATACCACTCTCCATGGGTAAAGAAGTGAGGATTCTGTGGGTACTTAACATGCTGCTATAAATCAATAGTTCTTGAGGACTCACTATATATGGTAGTGTACATTAAGGAGGATTTTATAAGAGCGAAACAACCATTTGGGAAAACATATTGAAAGAAAGAAGCCCTGGCGGCCCAGCGGTAGAGAATCCACCTGCAATGCAAGCGATGCTCGCAGATGTGCGCTCGGTCCCTCGGTCGGGAAGATTCCCTGGAGAAGGAAATGGCAACCCATGCCAGTATTCTTGCCTGGAAAATCTCACGGGCAGAGAGGAGCCTGGTGGGGTACAGTCCATGGGGTCATAGAGTCAGACACCACTGAGCAACTGAACAACAACAACATTGGAAGAGAAGTATGGATTATACAAAACAGCACGTATCTCCTAGATAAAGTGTTTTTGGAATATAGAATGTTTGTTTGTCATACTTTTAAAAAATGATGAGACTTGACAAGACCTACTGCTGATTTTATCATTCAAAATTCTTTTCAGGCTTCAAGTAAAATTGCTTGGCTAATAAAAAAAAAAAACCCAAAAGGACAATTTCATTATCTATACATTAGTAAATAGAAATGATAATCTCCCTCAGTAGATGTCTTTAGTAATATCAATATTGGTATTGTGAAACAGTGTTCTGTAATATTATAGGGTAGAACAAATAAGTAATTACATTTATAAAATAAAACTGTCCAATATAAGATAAAGAGACATATACTTTAAAACTCAAATTAAGGGAAAACACGAGATTTTAAAATTCAATTGAAAATATCTTTAAACTCTTGATTATATATANGTAGATGTCTTTAGTAATATCAATATTGGTATTGTGAAACAGTGTTCTGTAATATTATAGGGTAGAACAAATAAGTAATTACATTTATAAAATAAAACTGTCCAATATAAGATAAAGAGACATATACTTTAAAACTCAAATTAAGGGAAAACACGAGATTTTAAAATTCAATTGAAAATATCTTTAAACTCTTGATTATATATATATAGTCTTATTCATTCACTGAAGTGAAAGTAAAAGTGCTAGTCTCTCAGTCCTGTCTGGCTCTTAGCAACCCCATGGACTGTAGCCCACCAGGCTCCTTTGTCCATGAATTCTCCAGACAAGAATACTATAGTGGGTTGCCATTTCCTTCTCCAGGGGATAGTCCCAACCCAGGGATCAAACTCAGGTCTCCTGCATTGCAGGAAGATTCTTTACTATCAGCCACCAGGGAAGCCTCATTTCATTCTCTGAAATGGTTTTTAAAAATGTCATTCTAATGGTAAGGATTACCTATTACAAACATAATGTGGTCTCTAATAACAGGTATCACCAAAAACAACAGAAAACAAAGCTTCTTGAAGAAATGCTTTTTCCAAGGCAGAAAGATACAGGTACACATGGGATTTATTATGCTAAAAAGGCTCATGGGAATCATTTTAAAAGGGCACAGTAAAGGAATCAGTAAAGGAGGGTTAAAACTTGCCAAAGTTATGATAATTTGAGCAACAAGAGCCTAGTAATTGTGTGCTAATATACTGAATCAACAAAAATCCATAATTCCAAAATGATACTCAAAAAAGAGAAATCCAGAGAGAAATTAACTTGCCATCTTGAGACAGCTGGTAAAACCATTCCTTACTTTGGAAATTGGTGATTAAAGGAAACAATTTAGCCTTTATCCTGCTTTTATAATAGGAACCTATTATGGTAACCTAATAACCCACCATGGGGGAGAAAGTCCTCTTACAGAATAATGTCATGTAATAAATGAAGGGAATTAGACAAAATTAGAAAAAACATTTCTCAAATACTAATTAAATTATTCATCCAAGAAGGGATTGCCAATTGGGTGACAAAATAATTAAGTGAATAGTTGATGGGGAACTGGATGTTTGCATAGTGACTAAATAACTCACACTCATTGTTTCCTAGTCTCAAAAGGGAAAACAAAACTCCCCAATGAAGAGATTAGACTGTTCAGTTTGAGCAACCCAGAAGTTTAGACCCACAATGGTGGGTCATCCAGGTACTATATATTTTGTGATATGATTTAACATGAACCAATACAACAATATCTATACTAAATGCTAGCCAAAATGCTTATCTTGAGCCTATCAAGATAGACTGTAGAGATTACAAGAAAAATAGGAAGCTCTAGAGTGACAAGCTAAATGACACTACAAATAAGCAACCAAATACAGAAGGCAGGATAATCTACAGAACACCTGGGCTATTTTTTTCAACAATAATTTCTAAAGCACTAAAAAGAAACTCATCATAAATCAAAGATATTTGAGGGACTTTAAAACTAGATACAGTTTGTGATTCTGGATTGAATACTGGCAAGGACAAGCCCTAAACAGCATTTTGGATCAGTTGGGAAATTGGAATATGATCTCAGTATTAGAGTATATGAAAATAAACTAAAATTTAAGGTAAAGATCATTAACTGAATAAAGTAGGTTGCAGAATGAACTGTATGATTTCATTTTGGTTAAAAATATAATGTATACATATATAGAGAAATATCTGGAAGGATTCACACTAGGACGCTAACAGAGATGATCTTTGGAGGACAGAAGTGTAAAATTTTAAAATTTCCCCTAAATTTCTATAATGTACATGTGTTGCTTCTATAATAATAAAAAAGGTAATTTAAATTATTAAAAGAAATCAAGATTATTAAAATAAATTAAGTCTAGGACTTAAAAGCTCTAAGTCCTAAACTTAAAAATAGCTATGATTATATTTTCAAAAAAAAAAAAAAGGAGAGAGACAAAAAAAAAAGGAAAANAATTTCTATAATGTACATGTGTTGCTTCTATAATAATAAAAAAGGTAATTTAAATTATTAAAAGAAATCAAGATTATTAAAATAAATTAAGTCTAGGACTTAAAAGCTTTAAGTCCTAAACTTAAAAATAGCTATGATTATATTTTAAAAAAAAAAAAAAAGGAGAGAGACAAAAAAAAAAGGAAAATACTGACATAGGTTTCAAACACCAGAGAGCAGAAATGTAAGGTAGATTATAAGGTATTTAAATTCTTTAAAGGGTAACCTTAGCTTCTCCATGAAAAAGAATCCCAGTATTTAATCAACAGACTAGTTGAAACATAATGGTTGTGATATTGTTTGTATCATCCCTAAAATAATAATATCCTCTTTAAAAATATAATAAATAATTTTTAGAAAACTTCCAGTGTTAAATCTAGTATTTTGATGAATTTACTTTGAAAGTATAAATAAAACAAATATTATAAGAGTTTGCCATTATGTAAAAGTATAAATATAAATTAAACTAATGAAAATGATGCTGAATAAATCTGTAAATTATGAAATAGCATCATACCAAAAGTTAATATGAAAAACAACTTTATCTGTTATATCACTTATTAGCATTTACATTTAATTTTGATATCTCTCTTTGCTTTTGACATCTACCTTGCTGCAGGCTTGAGGGCACAAAGCTCACTTGGTATCCATAGAAAAAGAAAACACAGTATTTTAGTGCTAGTCTTGACATTCTAAAATATTCAATAGATGAATGAGTAAATATATGCATGAAAGTAAGAATGAATGAATTTTTAGGGATGCCAACTAGATTACTCCTTTTCAAAAGTAGCAAAGGAAACAAGTTGGCGTGTAAGATTTCAGTGTTTTCTTATCAGCTTTCTTTGGCCTTAGCTCTTAAACTTGTAAAAATAGAAAAACAAAGTAAAAGAGTGTCTGGTTTTGCTTTGGCAAAGTCTTTTCATCAAAGTGAATAAACATGTTTTCAAGAATTCTCTGAATAATTGTGCTTATGTTTCCAATTGTGACATGTGCTTTTCTGGACTTAACTTTGGAAAGAATTAGATCCAGAACACAAATTATGCACCTGTTTCAGCAGTGTTATTAAGACACAAATGGCAACTTTGTAAACAGGGAAGTACAGAAGATTTTTAAAATATATTATTTGTTTTGCTAGAATTCATTATTTGTGTACTGCAGTACTATTATCTGGGAAATATGGTAGATCCTGGAGACAGTATAGTCAAAAATCTAAATCCCATCCTCAAATTTAGTGAGAGAGATAAATAAGCAGATTATGACACAATGTAAAGAGTGTGCTTATCAGGTAAATGGATCAGAATCCCATGCTTACTTGCCTGCCTCCGTGTCTGCCATATTATTTTAAGGTGTAAATTTCCCTCCATTCTAAGTTTCTCTAAGATTCTGTAGTTTTGCTGCTGTTTGTTTATTTTTACTGTTCTTGATTTGAAACCAGAATGATCATTTAATGAAAAAGATGATGACAACTTGAGAGTTGTTTTCTATCCAGAAGAAACAGATGCTTCCCATGCAATAGTAAAAATGAATTCAATACTATTTGCACAGATGGAATTTTGCCTTTGAATTTCCTTTGGGAGCAAGTTCTAACCAGGGCATTGTAATAGGACCTAGCTTTCCAGTACAGTATTAGTGGCAGAGGAATTCATGAAAATGTTTTCCTTGCTACTGCCACTGGAACCAATCTGAGACTTCTCTTCAGGACAGAAAATATTAAATTGCTTGATTTTAAAATATTTTACTTTTATAGAGAATATGAAAGAGAAAAAAAATTTTGATACCAGTTCAAAGAATTCTGTTTGGACTTTCCCCAGAATTCAGATGGTGAAAAGGAGAGATGCTCTTGCTGAGTTTATTTAGATTGTGATTCAGAGAATGTAAGACAAGCAGCGAATCAGCAGAGACAAGGTAGGGATCAAGCTAGTAACGTCTAATGCTCACCAGGATTGAGGATTGGACAAGTGCAGCCTCTGTTAGTCCATGATTCTGGATACAGTGTTCGCTTTCCTCGTAAAATTTTCAGTTTGGTGGATTTTAAGACTTTTTTAATCTTCACGTTGACCTCAGCATGAGATCCTTTATCATGAGCCGATAAGATCTTTATTTTTAGCACTGTAGGAACACAATTCCAAAAGTAAAAATGAATAGAATTTCATACTACTCTTTGAACTTTGAACAACTTAGATATGCATTTCAGAGCATAATGGAAAAGTGAACTAGTGATTATAATGTGGAAATATGCTTTAAAAATTTCTATGTATACAATAAACAAGTTACAAGGATATATTATACAACACAGGGAATACAGCCAATATTTTATAATTGTAAATGGAATATAACCTTTAAAAATTGTAAATCACTAGTTGTACTCCTGACATATAATATTATATATTAACTATATATCTCAATAAAAGAAAATCATTAGGCTCATTGATTTTACACTAACTTCATCCAATGTATCTATATTAACTATCCTCTTCCTTCTTAGACATTTTCAACTGTCACTTCTTTCCATATCACTATGTTAAGAGATTATCAACCATTTGTCTACTGCAAATAAATCTTAAGCACATTCAGCTATCAAATCTAAAAAGAAAAAAGATGCACAGAAAGTAGAATTGTTATCCTGGCTTTTATTTAGATTCTGACTATATTATATTCTACGGTTGGCTTTGTGTAATGTTATGACAAGGAGCAAAATGTTATTGCAAGAACACATTTTACATAGTCTAAAGAGATTAAATATTATTGGTTACTTTTCTTCCCTGGTGTAAAATTCAAGCTGATTGGGATTAGGAAGCTGTCCTGTGTGATGGCAGAGCTCCAGTTACATGATTCTATTATACTCTTCCATTTATGAAATGGATGTGGATAGGGATTATGTATATTTTGGGCTGTATAAGTTATGGAATAATAAAAGACTCAGACACTAGTCAATGATATGTCGGCAAGATAAGGCATCTTTAATATATTGAAAGTGAAAGTGTTAGTTGCTCAGTCATGTCCAATTCTTTGCAACCCCGTGGACGGTAGGGACTGTAGTCCACCAGGCTCCTTTGTGCATGGAATTCTCCAGGCAAGAATACTGGAGCAGTTTGCCATTTCCTTCTCCAGGGGATCTTCCCAACCCAGAGACTGAACCAGGGTCTCCAGCATAGTGGACCAATTCTTTACCATCTGAGCTACCTATACTTAATAATAAGAATAAAACCATTTAGAATTTAAAGATAGTAACGGTCTTTACTTAGGACAATGACATTTTCCTTTGTCCATACACTTTATTTTCTGAGTATTTGAAAGCCACAGGAGTAGACAGAGATGGCAGGGAAAAGAGTCAGGCAGAGAGCTATATATTTTCAGTATATTTCTCCTTCCCTCCTCCCACTTACTGAGCATCTAGTATGTGCAAGGAAATGTGCTGTGTGGTTTTCAAAAATCTCATATCATTGGGAAGATGGCATCATCCCTGTTTTACAGATGAAGAAGTTTGGAGATGTTAAGCTACCCACTCAATAAACCAGAAATAAAACCCACATAGGTCTGAATCCAAAGCCTGAGCTTTTAATCACTGTGAATACACTGCTTTAAACTGATTTCTGCTTAGTAGTACTACTGGCCAAGGAGTCATTTAAATGGCTAGAGACTTTCCTTTTAGATTAATAAAACAAGAATCATTCATAGGAAAGGATTACATGTCAAGATTTTTTTGTTGTTGTTGTCTGCCTCTTTTCCACACAGTAGGATAACCTTGCTTTTGCTCTAAAAGCCTCCTACTCTCACTAAGACATTCAAAGTGATCTCTATTAGGAAAATCTAGGTCAAGACCAAAATACTGTATTTACTACTGTTACATAAGACTAATGCTTTGATTTATTGAGAATGTCATAAACCAGGCCACTCATTTCCTTCAAAACTCTTTGTACAGGTAGTTTGAATAGATCCTTGAAGCACTCATGGACTTCAGACTCACCATATGAGTATTTCATTCCACAGAATGCCTTGGAGTTTCCTAACACCTGTTCCTTACATTCACATTTACCTGAAGAAAGTAAATGAACATGGTGTTAGTAATTTGGAAACAAAGTAAAAAAAAAAAAAAATCAGCAAGTAAATTCAAGTGGCATAACCTTTTAAGACTTGAGTGATTCGTACAATATAATCCATAAGAAACCATGAACAGTCACTTAAAGGAAAACTATTTTAATTGTATTAGTTNACATTTACCTGAAGAAAGTAAATGAACATGGTGTTAGTAATTTGGAAACAAAGTAAAAAAAAAAAAAAAATCAGCAAGTAAATCCAAGCAGCATAACCTTTTAAGACTTGAGTGATTCGTACAATATAATGCATAAGAAACCATGAACAGTCACTTAAAGGAAAACTATTTTAATTGTATTAGTTACCATCCAACAAAGTATTGACCTAAGAGAAATATAGAAAAGTAGAAACAGTGATATATTTTAATGCTTGTAACTGATGTAGATGTGTACAGAGATGTGGAAAACATTGACATATTGGTTCTAGCTAAAGTTTCTTGAGAAATCAGAGCACAAGATTTGCAAGTTGAAAATCATAGTGGGATTAAATAGTGGGAAAAATAAATCAAAGGTGCTTAAAATGAGCTGTTGTGATTTGTTCAATAATACTGCTTATCATCTAAACAAAGCAGAGGATTGCTCATGCAGAAATTGTAGCAACCTGAGTGGATACCTCATGGCCTTTGATGATTCTACCATTGCAAGTTGAAAATCATAGTGGGATTAAATAGTGGGAAAAATAAATCAAAGGTGCTTAAAATGAGCTGTTGTGATTTGTTCAATAATACTGCTTATCATCTAAACAAAGCAGAGGATTGCTCATGCAGAAATTGTAGCAACCTGAGTGGATACCTCATGGCCTTTGATGATTCTACCAAAGCAGGAGAGTATGGTAACTACCATGTTAATTGAACTCCAAATGCTAAATGAGCTACAAAAGCCTAATTGAACTCCTAATACTAAATGAACTCCAAAACCTATTTGAACTCCAAATGGCATATCTTTTTTTTAAATTTATTTATTTATTTATTTATTTGGCTGTACTGGGTCTTTTTCAAAGTTGGCTTAAATCTCAACATTCAGAAAACTAAGATCATGGCATCTGGTCCCATTATTTCATAGCAAATAGATGGGAAAACAATGGAAACAGTGACAGACTACTTTGGGGTGCTCCAAAATCACTGCAGATGGTGACTGCAGCCATGAAATTAAAAGACACTTGCTCCTTCGGAGAAAAGCTATGATCAACCTAGACAGCATATTAAAAAGCACAGATATTACTTTGCCAACTAAGGTCCATCTAGTCAAAGCTATGGTTTTTCCAGTAGTCATGTATGGGAGAGTTGGACTATAAAGAAAGCTGAGCACCAAAGAATAGATGCTTTTGGACTGTGGTGTTGGAGAAGACTCTTGAGAGTCCCTTGGACTTCAAGGAGATCCAACCAGTCCATCCTAAAGGAAATCAGTCCTGAATATTCATTGGAAGGACCGATGCTGAAGCTGAAACTCCAATACTTTGGCCACTTGATGAGAAGAACTGACTCATATGAAAAACCCTGATGCTGGGAAAGATTGAAGGCAAGAGAGAAGCGAACGACAGAGGATGAGATGGTTGGATGGCATCATCAACTCAATGGACGTGAGTTTGAGTAAACTCTGGGAGTTTGTGATGGACAACGAGGCCTGGCGTGCTGCAGTCCATGGGGTCACAAAAAGTCAGACACAATTGAGTAACTGAACTGAACTGGGTTTAGTTGCAACACATAGGCTCTTTGCTGGGGCATGTGGGATCTTTCAGTTACAGCATGTGAACTCTTAGTTGTGGCATGTGGGACCTAGTTCCCTGACCAGGGATCAAACCTGGGCCCGCTGCATTAGGAGCACAGAACCTTAGCCACTGGACCACCAGGGAAGTGCCCTCCCCGCCACCAATGGCGTATCTTATTCCTCAATGTAATGCTCTTCTCTTTAGTCCTTCAGCCTATAAGAACATGAGACGGAGGGACAACACAGGGGTAGGGGAGTGGGAGGTACAACCTATTGAGTGTAAGAGAGGCTCAAGGATGTATTGTACAACATGGGGAATATAGTGAATATTTTGTAATAATTGTGAATGGAAAGTAACCTTTAAAAATTGTATGAAAATAAAAAAGGGGGAAAAAGAAAAAAATTTTTTTAAAGAACATGAATAGGTCTGTTATTTGAAAACCTTTTCTTGGCTGCTTTCCAATACTCCCTTTTTATATGCTAAGAAATCAGACATTAAAATTTGAATAAATCTTTCTTGATTAGGCCTCAGCCCAGATGTGTTTTCTAAGAGGAGGAAACCTATTTAGTTATACTGGGTTGCTAGAATGTTTCAAAAAAGAAGTATTATTTATAGTTCTGTTGTACTAGTTAAAGCCAGTTAAGTGAAATTTACATCTGATGTTCTCCATCTCACAAGATGTGGTAGAAATTAAGAGTATCTTCATGTAGTGCATTATATTCCTAGTTATGGAAACATGGAAGATAAATAGATAGGTAAACAAAGTTGGAGAATTTGAAAAACCATTAGAAAAATAGAAATCTTTCAAAAGCAATTGTTCAAACATAGAATTCAGACTAAGTAGCATTAAGGCACAACATTAATGGGAAAGATTTTTCCTTTTCAAATGCTAAAAAGATAGATAAAACAACTTCATATTATCTAATCTTTCCTACCTTCCTTCCTGTTGTAAATTAAAGTGACATCGATTAAGAAAATGATCTTAAGATTGTTAAGTGAAAAAAAATCATGATACAAAATTGGTGATATCGAGTATTTCTCATATTTGAGTTCTTGATTCTTGAAAGGTCCATAATTCTCTATGAGAATGCATTAAAACTGTGGTTTCTTAACTCTACTCCAGCCACACTTGCCTCTTTGCTGTTTCTTAAATAAGCCAGGCCTAGGCTTCCCAGGTGGCGCTAGTGGTAAAGAACTGCCTGCGAATGCAGGAAACATAAGAAACTTGGGTTTGATCCCTGAGTTGAGAAGATCCCATGGAGGAGGGCATGGCACTCCAGCATTCTTGCCTGGAGAAATCCCATCGACAGAGGAGCCT
>SJYX01011746.1:83548-114500 GCA_006410675.1 Oreotragus oreotragus
TCCCTGGGATTCTCCAGGCAAGAACACTGGAGTGGGTTGCCATTTCCTTCTCCAATGCAGGAAAGAGAAAAGTGAAAGTGAAGTCGCTCAGTCTGTCCAACTGTTAGTGACCCCACGGACTACTAAACATCATTAAATATTTCATTTATTTATTAGCTGTCTTCCTCTGCATGAATGTAAGCTTCTTGGAGACCAATATTTTTGTCTGTTCAATTACTCTGTTTGCAGCACTAGCACATAGCATAGGCTATTCAATAAGTATCTGCTAAAAGAATGAGTTTACAAAGAACACCTACAAATTAGTAAGAAAATTACAAATAGGAAATTCACAGAAAAAGAAACCTGAATGTCCCAGAAGTCATGAAAAATTACTAATCAGGAAAATGAAATTTAAATGGCAAGCTCCCATTTCACACCCTTCAGATTGGCAAAAATTTAGAGGTTTGATAACATAAATTTTAAAAGTCCAATAAATCTTAACTGAGTTAAACTGCCTGAGTGAATGAGTTATGACAGTGCCTGGCCCTTTATATATGCTGTATGGATATTTCCAAAATACAAAGTATTAGTGAGGATGAACAACAGGATGTCATATTTTGCTGGTGGAATCCAAATGGATACAACCACTTGAGAGAGGTATTTGGCAGTAAATGATAAATTTGACAGTAAGCACTCTTGTGACCCAGCAAAATTCCAGTTGAGCTATTTCAAATCCTAGAAGATGATGCTGTGAAAGTGCTGCACTCAACATGCCAGCAAATCTGGAAAGCTCAGCACTGGCCACAGGACTGGAAAAGGCCAGTTTTCATTCCAATTCCAAAGAAAGGCAATGCCAAAGAATGCTCAAACTACTGCACANAGGTGTTCATATGGGTGTTCATATCACAGTTTTGGTGTTTGTAATGTTTAATAATAAAAATATTTTAAAACTTAATTTTAAATTTTATTTGGATGATTTGGTGATCACTTTACAGCCAAATGCTGACAAGAATTTTTGTCCACATTTGTATTTTTGGTAAGAGTAAGTTGGTGCTATATAGAAACACTTGATTTTCTATGAGAAAAGAATACAGACAGGATGAACCCAGAAATTATGTATTCACACCAATATTACAGCATGCTCCTCAAATGACATAGCAGATAAATATCACAGCAAAACTGAATTAGAAGAAAGAGTACTATAGACTTGATAAGCTCAAACAATCATCTTTATGTAGTAAACAGTAAAAATTTAACACTTGATTTTCTATGAGAAAAGTATATAGACAGGATGAACCCAGAAATTATGTATTCACACCAATATTACAGCATGCTCCTCAAATGACATAGCAGATAAATATCACAGCAAAACTGAATTAGAAGAAAGAGTACTATAGACTTGATAAGCTCAAACAATCATCTTTATGTAGTAAACAGTAAACATTTTTCATATTCAGTTAATGTTGTTAATATGAATTTCATTAGTTTTATTTGGCTTATATTTTAGTTTATAAAACTTTTGTTTTAGAGTTGTAATGAAGCTATAAACGTAAGGCATTCACAGCTAGTTTTTGCTTTGTACATACTGAGTTACACTAGGTCTTTAAGAATATTCTTCCTTTAAATGGATCTGTACATTTCCATCAAAACAGTATATTTTAGAGAGAAGGAAACACACCAAAGTAATACGAGTGGGATAGTGAGATTTGGGTTTTTTTTTTTTNTTTAGAGTTGTAATGAAGCTATAAACGTAAGGCATTCACAGCTAGTTTTTGCTTTGTACATACTGAGTTACACTAGGTCTTTAAGAATATTCTTCCTTTAAATGGATCTGTACATTTCCATCAAAACAGTATATTTTAGAGAGAAGGAAACACACCAAAGTAATACGAGTGGGATAGTGAGATTTGGGTTTTTTTTTTTTACTGTGATATTTTGTGTTTTCCAATTTTTAACTCTAACTATATGTTATTCTACCAATAAGAAAATTTAAAAAGCTCGTTTTATATTTAATAGTTTTATACTTATGGGGTTCACTACCTGGTTAACCTCAGAACTAAAGCATTCCCCTTATAAGATCCAAAATCTCTTCTCTGGTTTGTCATGGATCACTGCTACTCGAGACCAGACCCAGAAATATCATCTCCAATTATACCTCTTGTCCCACCTGAATGTCGAAGTGCAGAAAATCCTTGCTCATCCTTCCACTCCCAGGTTGGCTCACTCTTATTGTGCATGGAATAGAAGTCAGGAACTTCATGATACCAGTCTATGTCTGTGCTGCTTAAAATAGAAAATGATGAAGAATGTATTAAGGAATTTCTCAGAACTTAAATGAAATGAATATATTTATAGGGATTTAAACCTTATCAGCTATCTTCCTATCTTTTCACTTTTCAGAAATAAAAAATATCATAAAGGGCCTATTGTTAAAAAGAATAATTCATCTTGCAAAATGAACCAGACCATCTCTAGAATCTTGCAAGCACAATTTCCTTGACTCTGCAATTTGACAAAAATTCTTTAAAGAGATGTGAAACTACATCTTTGCATGAGGTTTTCCAGATCACCATCAGATCTTCAAAAGAATCTGAAAGATGCAGAGACGAGAGCAAGGGCCATGCTTGTTCACCTGCTCAGGCAGTCTCCTGTATGAGGGTCGCAGCTCCCCGCACAGTCACAAGGCCGGCAGCCGTAGTCTCCGAAGCCCCAGTACCCCACCATACACCTCTCACAATGTGGCCCTGCCACCCCGGGCTTGCAAGGGCAGTCACCATTGCTGGGGTCACAGAAGGTCACCGAGCTGAAAGGAAGGACAGCTGATCCAACTGGATGACAGGAACACACTACAACAGAGAAGGCACAGAAGCACTGATGAGTGAAACGGTTATCTGCAGAGACTGGCCCCCAGCTGTTTCCTCTCCCCATACAGCACATCTCTGAGGCTCCTCCTGTACCCGCTTCATGTATGCTCCGCGAGTGAAAGCTAATTAAACTGCAGATAAAAAGACATCATCAGAAAAACACATCTGCTGCTAACCCCCCTAATTTATCATGAAATTAAAGGCATTAACATGAATGGCTTTTTATCTGGCGTGATGAGGATGAATAAGCAAAGAAGACAAGAAGCAGTTAGTGAGAAAGAAACAAAGTCATGAATGCATGGTGTTCTGGAAGCTGAAGCTCCAAGGAGGTGGGCAACATCAACTGTGTTAAATGCTGTAAGTCCAAGCAGATGAGGGGCAGGAATGGATCATTGCACCTGACAGCATGAAGACCACTGGTGTCCATGACAGGAGCGGTTTCAGTGTAATAGTGAGTAGTGAACCTCATTAAAGAAAACTCAGGAGAGAATAGGAGTAGAGGAACTTGAGCATGAAAACAGACAGCGCTGTTGAGAGCTTTTCTATAAGGGCACAGAAATGTGGTGGTAGCTTAAATTGGAGATGGGAACTGAAGTGAAGGTTTCAGTGTTTGTCTGTTGTGTTTGTTTTAAGATGGGGAACATTACAGCAGGCTTGTTGGTGGAAAAGATCCAGTAGAAAGGGGGAAATTGATGAGGAAAAGCGAGATGGGAGAATTTTTAAAGGGATATTTGGGCATGCTTGGGTAAGGATAAAAGGATTGGATTTGGTGTGGAAGAGGAGGTGTTGGCCTTGGGTAAAAGCATAATTAGTTCAAAGTAGTAAGACGGAAGCCAGAGCATGTGGATACAAATGCAGGGAAGTGGATAAACGCCATGGTGGGACTGGGACGTTTCTTCTGACTGCTTGTTTTCTGGATGAAATAGAAAGCTGTGTCATCAGGTGAGAGAGATGACGAAGAATGGGAGTGGGAAAGTGACTGAGAGACTTAGGAAGTGAAGTATAATTGCCAGCAGCATAAAGGGCACCTTTTGAGATTACTAGTCATGAATTTATAGTGCCTTCGGACAAAATGATTGGTTGTTTCTTCAGTTCTGTACAATTAGGAGAGTTCAGATGTGGCATAGGAAGAAAGCTTGATTTGATTGGCTGAATGTTTGTGTCCTTCCCACTACATTTGCATGTTGAAGCCTAATCCCCACTGTGATGGTATTAAGAGGTGGGAGGCCTTCGGGATACAGTTTAGGGGAGATGAGATTGGTGCCCTTATAAGGGACAAAGAGCACAGAGCTCTCTTTCTTGTGAAGGATGCGAGGCAACAACAGAAGTTGGCAGTCTGCAATCCGAAAGAGAGCTCTCATCAGAACTGGGTCATTGCTGGCATCATATTACAGACTTAAACCTCCAGAACTGTGAGAAATAAATGTTTGTGTTGAAGCCACCTGCCTGCCTGTCTGCTAAGTCACTTCAGTTGTATCCAACTCTTTGCAACCCTGCAGACTGTAGCCCGCCAGACTCCTCTCTCCCTGAGATTCTCCAGGCAAGAATACTGGAGTGTGTTGCCATTTCCTCCTCCAGGGGATCTTCCCCACCCAGGGACTGAACATGTGTACCCCGTGGCTCCTGCTTTGGCAGATGGATTCTTTACCACTGAGCCATCTGGAAAGCCCTTAAGCCACCTAGTCTATGATATTTTGTTATAACAGCCTGTATAGGCTAAGACAGCTCCTCAGGCTAGAATCTATAATCACCATTTCTGCAGGGTCTTTATATTAATCAAGAGTCCTTCTCCTCAGCCCTATGGACAGAGAAGCCTGGTGGGCGCGACTTAGCACATATGCAGTAGCAGACTAACAATGCTGTGACAGTTTCAGCGTCCTTGTTTCAGGCCTTCCAGATAGTTAACCACTCTTTCTTCTACACTGCCTCTGTTCTTTGTATGTATTTCTATTTTGTGTGTATCACAGTGCGTCATTATTATTTGTTTATGTGCCTGTCTCCTTTATTACTAGACTCTGAACTCATTGACAGAAGCGTCTTTATCTTCTTATTTTGGCTTTCTATACTCCAGAACAGAGTCCAGAATATAGTAGATGCCCAAACAATATAGTATTGTAAAGTAAAATAAAGTAAAATTAAGAAAAAAAAAAAGAATTTATAGAATTGACATGAAGGTCATTCCAGGCTGTGGGAGTCATATGTGAAAGGGCCTGTTTGGGGAATGTGAGAAGTTTAGTGTGTGTAGAGTGTACATTTAGGGGAAAGCAGTTGGAATTGATACCATTGTTATTGTTTAGTCACTAAGTCATGTCTGGCTCTGCGACTCCATGGACTATAGCCTGCCAGGCTTCTCTGTCCATGGGAATTTTCCAGGCAAGAATACTGGAATGGGTTGTCATTTCCTTCTCCAGGGGATCTTCCCAAATGATGAGGCAGAAGAAAAAGTATTGAGTTAGGTTTGGAGCCAGACCATGGCAGAACCTAACCTAAGAAGTTGAATTTTGTCTTATGGGTATAAAGAATCATAGGAAGCAAACAGTTTAAAAAAAAGCAGAATTATGACATGGTTAGAATTTAATTTTGACAGTTACTTTGGTGACATCATAAAGAGACTACAGTAGGGAGGGGCTGATATCAGAGAAACCAAACAAATGAGAGAAAACAAGGACCTGAACTAAGACAGCAGATGAAGGAACAGGAGAAAAGGTTGAATATGAAAACTTTTTAAATATTGAATTGATAGGATTCAGGGGATGGATGATGAGGAAGAATGCATTGTTAAGGGACAACAGAAACTGAGGACGATTTTAAGGTTTCCAGTTTATGAAAGTGAATAGGGCAAGTTGGGGTAGGTGAATCCATGTTGGGGTGGAGATAAGGAAGAGAGGGAGAAAAAGATGAGTTCAGAGTTAGACATATTGAGATGTCTGAAGAATACACTAATAAGTTATACTGTATATGTATATGCTTAGCTGCTCAGTCATGTCCAAATCTTTGTGACCCCATGGACTGTAGCCCACCAGGCTCCTCTGTTTATGGGTATTCTTCAGGCAAGAATAGTGGAGTGAATTGCCATGCCCTCTTTCAGGGCATCTTCCCAACTCAGTGATCAAACCCAGGTCTCCCACATTGCAGGTGGAATCTTCACTGTCTGAGCCACCAGAGAAGCCCAATAAGTTATACCAAGCAATTGGAAATAATAACCTGAAGTGTAATAGAAGGTTGGAGTAACAAATACAGTTTTGAGAATTGTCAGCAGATGGGAATTGAAACTAGGACTACTGGATGAGATTTCCCAGAGATAGTATACAGAGTAAGAAGATAACCAAAGTGGAACACTGGTGAACACCCACATAGTCCAGGCAGTGGAGGAGCAGTAACTTGTGAAGCAGATGAGGACCAGATAGAAAGGGAGAAGAATCAAGTAGGTATTGTTATGGAAACCAAAGGATGAGAAAGTTTCAAGTGATTAACAATGTCAAACAAAGCAGAATGTGTAAGTCACATAAGATATATAATAGGACAGTAATGCTGTCACACAGAAGGGCATTGGTGACTTGGAAGAACAGGATCTGAAGAAATGGAGGTATTAATGGTATAGTATTCTGTTCAGCAGAGAAGGCAATGGCAACCCACTCCAATATTCTTGCCTGGAAAATCCCATGGGCCGAGGAGCCTGGTAGGCTGCAGTCCATGGGGTCGCTAAGAGTCAGACATGACTGAGCGACTTCACTTTCACTTTCCACTTTCATGCATTGGGGAAGGAAATGGCAACCCACTCCAGTGTTCTTGCTTGGAGAGTCCCAGGGACGGGGGAGCCTGGTAGGCTGCTGTCTATGGGGTCGCACAGAGTCGGACACGACTGAAGTGACTTAGCAGCAGCAGTAGCATTCTGTTTAGATCTCCTTCATTTTGTTAAGCCTATAATCATTAGGGTAGTAGTTTTCAAACCAGCAGGAATGTGAGGAGTCTGCAAAAATTCTATACATGTTGTATCTGTGAAACATACCCTTCCTTTCCTCTCTTATGCTCTCCTTGGTTGAGAACCACTAAAATAAAAACATGGAATATTGCCCTTTTTTAAAAGCAAAAGGTATAAATTATCTTCTTGGGACTATTTATTTATTTGCTCACTCAACCAACATGTGTTAGTTAATAATTCTAATGTTTATGAAGTATTTGTAGTTTACAAAACACAACTACCCCTTAGTCAAATATTTAATGTCCTTCATACTATGGCCCTAGCCCACTTTCCTAGTTTAACTTCTCATTATTCTCTTGCGTATAGCCCTTATTCTAATTGAATGAGATTAATTCTTGGAGTTAGCCTTTATTATAATTAAGTGGAACCCCAATCTTTCCTGCTCTTGTACCTTTACGAATCCCAATAGGGAAATCTTTTCTCCTACATCTATTTTTCAAAATTCTACACATCCTTTAAGATATATTCAAGTGTCAACCCTAAAGGTTGTCTCTGGAAGGCCATGGTCAAAATGATTCAATGATTTGGAGTAGTGGAAGTGCTCATGGTAGGAGCCCTGTTTGCATCTTTCTTATAAAGACAGAACCTCACGGTTGAAATGCAGTGATATTCAGAAAAGATGCAGTGCCCTTCCCGCTGCAACTCTCTCCCACCCCACCAAGTATGAAGCCCAAAGCAGCCATTCCATTTATCCATCTAATGGGCAAGTTTACCTTAGAAATCATTCCCTATTTCAACATAGTTGAATATGATTTCATCCTTTATTTGAAACCTCTTAGTGCATTTTAAAATAGCATTATTATAGCTCTGCTCACTTCTACTTTGCATTTCAGACAGTCAGGTGTCTACTTTTCTCTGACCAACCAGTATGTAAATTCCTTGAAGGTGAGCATGGGTTTCCCTCACCTACCCCCTGAAGTCTTCAGTGAAGAGACTTGGGTTCAACTCCAAGCTAAATTTTTTATCTTTATGAGCTTCACATTTCTATTTTACCAGGTTATATTAAGAATTAAATGAGTCATAGCATATGTCCCTAGGATTTAACAGGCAGCTAGCAAATAGCAGATTCTGGCTACTCAATATAAGACTGTTTATTTGAATTAAAAGGCAGTAATGAAAAAGCTATTTACAAAGGGCAGCAGAGGAAAACACCATAATAGACATTGCTTGAAAAGATAACAGTGTGTGTGTTTGTTTAAGGCAGCATTTATTTATCTGTTCATTTATTCAATAGACATTTAATGAGCACTTACTGTGTGTTAAATACTGAACAGACTCCCAGGCACCGATTTGATATTTTTGGCTTTTAAAGATATCCAGAATTTAGAAGAATAATTATTAGAAGATTTAAAAAACTTATCTAATACAAGGAGAAAAGTAAACATTCTACCTCTAAAACACTGAGTTTTTCAGGAGACCAACTTTATTTCGGTTCATACAGTTATGGTGATTGCTGACATTAAATCCTGTGATTTTTTTTCTTTTGGTTGGGTTTTGTTATGAAAACATTAGGCATTTTCTCTTGATAGCAAAGTATTTTTGATTTTTCATTTGTTTTTAATTAAATAATTTGGAGAGATTATACAGTATGTAACATGAATGTATCAAAATGCTATGTGATGATATTTTAATTAAATTAAATCGCATAATCCAATAGAAACATTTCATCATTTTGAGGTGACTAAACCAATAGTTACTGTATCACTCAGTTAAGTCAACTTAGTTCTTAACAGCAGACAGGGGACCAGAAGAAAGACAAGGCAGGACTCACCTATTGTATTATATGGTATTCCACCACTACCACCACTATCTTTTATTCTTACGTAAAAATCCAGTCCTTTCTAGGATTTGACCTCTCTGTACTGCCATATACTTTAAAACCTACACACATTTCAGGAATGGCCAGAGAAGAATGTGATTCTATTACACGTGCTAGTGGATTTCTGTCAATGTGACTTTTCATATAATTAAAAGATAAAAATACCATTTGGAAACTATGCAGAATTAGCTCCAGGCAAAAGCCTGTGACACCTTTCATGGCATACTTTTTCAGACTGCACACTGAGGCTCGCCTTGCATACTTATCTCCTGAAGTTTCTATAGCAAGCAATATCTGTTACATACATAATCTACATTTCTTATTTTCTTCCAAAATGGAAGTATATTTTCTCCTTGTTTGGGAGGAAGAGGGACGGTTCTTCTTAGATTCTGGTTCAGGTTATGATCTTCCAACATAAACAGTAAGTGCTTGGCTTGAATTTTAGAATCAATAATTTACTAATTGTTGTAAATCAATAACTTACTAATTGCTGACTCTAAAAGTCAACCCAAACACTTACATTTTATGCATTCATTATGGTGAATATCAAATTAAAAGCAAGGGGCCTTTCCTGGTGGTTCAGTGGTAAAGAATCCACCTGCCAATGCTAAAGACCTGTGTTTTCTCACTGGTCTGGGAAGACCCCACATGCTGCAACTAAGAGTTCACAGGCCATAGCTAAGACCTGGAGCAGCCAAATATATAAATTTTTTTTAAGAGTTAGAACCCAGAGTAACATAAACCCTTGATATCAGTTTTGTCTTCTCCTTGTCAGACATAAAACCCAATAGTATAGATTGAACTAACACCATATACTATTATTCTAAACTTAATTATCAACCCACGTTGAAGGTCAGGAACGGTGGCAGTAGGGAGATACCCCACGCCCAAGGTAAGAGAAATCCAAGTAAGATGGTAGGAGTTGCAAGAGGGCATCAGAAGACAGACACAGTGAAACCATACTCACAGAAAACTAGTCAATCTAATCACACTAGGACCACATCCTTGTCTGACTCAATGAAACCAAGCCATGCCTGCAGGGCAACCCAAGACGGGCGGGCCATGGTGGAGAGGTCTGACAGAACATGGTCCACTGGAGAAGGGAATGGCAAGCCACTTCAGTATTCTTGCCTTGAGAACCCCATGAACAGTATGAAAAGGCAAAATGATAGGATACCAAAAGAGGAACTCCCCAGATCATTAGGTGCCCAATATGCTACTGGAGATCAGTGGAGAAACAACTACAGAAAGAATGAAGGGATGGAGCCAAAGCAAAAACAATACCCAGTTGTGCATGTGACTGGTGATAGAAGCAAGATCCGATGCTGTAAAGAGCAATATTGCATAGGAACCTGGAATGTCAGGTCCATGAATCAAGGCAAATTGGAAGTGGTCAAACAAGAGATGGCAAGGGTGAACGTCGACATTCTAGGAATCAGCGAACTAAAATGGACTGGAATGGGTGAATTTAACTCAGATGACCATTATATCTACTACTGCGGGCAGGAATCCCTCAGAAGAAATGGAGTAGCCATCATGGTCAACAAAAGAGTCCGAAATGCAGTACTTGGATGCAATCTCAAAAACGACAGAATGATCTCTGTTCGTTTCCAAGGCAAACCATTCAATATCACAGTTATCCAAGTCTATGCCCCAACCAGTAATGCTGAAGAAGCTGAAGTTGAACGGTTTTATGAAGACCTACAAGACCTTGTAGAACTAACACCCAAAAAAGATGTCCTTTTCATTATAGGGGACTGGAATGCTAAAGTAGGAAGTCAAGAAACACCTGGAGTAACAGGCAAATTTGGCCTTGGAATGCGGAATGAAGCAGGGCAAAGACTAATAGAGTTTTGCCAAGAAAATGCACTGGTCATAGCAAACACCCTCTTCCAGCAACACAAGAGAAGACTCTACACATGGACATCACCAGATGGTCAACACCGAAATCAGATTGATTATATTCTTTGCAGCCAAAGATGGAGAAGCTCTATACAGTCAACAAAAACAAGACCAGGAGCTGACTGTGGCTCAGATCATGAACTCCTTATTTCCAAATTCAGACTTAAATTGAAGAAAGTAGGGAAAACCGCTAGACCATTCAGGTATGACCTAAATCAAATCCCTTATGATTATACAGTGGAAGTGAGAAATAGATTTAAGGGCCTAGATCTGATAGACAGAGTTCCTGATGAACTATGGAATGAGGTTCGTGACATTGTACAGGAGACAGGGATCAAGACCATCCCCATGGAAAAGAAATGCAAAAAAGCAAAATGGCTGTCTGGAGAAGCCTTACAAATAGCACTGAAAAGAAGAGAGGCGAAAAGCAAAGGAGAAAAGAAAAGATATAAGCATCTGAATGCAGAGTTCCAAAGAATAGCAAGAAGAGATAAGAAAGCCTTCTTCAGCAATCAATGCAAAGAGATAGAGGAAAACAACAGAATGGGAAAGACTAGAGATCTCTTCAAGAGAATTGGAGATACCAAGGGAACATTTCATGCAAAGATGGGCTCGATAAAGGATAGAAATGGTATGGACCTAACAGAAGCAGAAGATATTAAGAAGAGGTGGCAAGAATACACAGAAGAACTGTACAGAAAAGATCTTCACGACCCAGATAATCATGAGGATGTGATCACTAATCTAGAGCCAGACATCTTGGAATGTGAAGTCAAGTGGGCCTTAGAAAGCATCACTAAGAACAAAGCTAGTGGAGGTGATGGAATTCCCGTTGAGCTGTTTCAAATCCTGGAAGATGATGCTGTGAAAGTGCTGCACTCAATATGCCAGCAAATTTGGAAAACTCAGCAGTGGCCACAGGACTGGAAAAGGTCAGTTTTCATTCCAATTCCAAAGAAAGGCAATGCCAAAGAATGCTCAAACTACCGCACAATTGCACTCATCTCACACGCTAGTAAAGTAATGCTCAAAATTCTCCAAGCCAGGCTTCAGCAATATGTGAACCGTGAACTCCCTGATGTTCAAGCTGGTTTTAGAACAGGCAGAGGAACCAGAGATCAAATTGCCAACATCCGCTGGATCATGGAAAAAGCAAGAGAGTTCCAGAAAAACATCTATTTCTGCTTTATTGACTATGCCAAAGCCTTTGACTGTGTGGATCACAATAAACTGTGGAAAATTCTGAAAGAGATGGGAATACCAGACCACCTAACCTGCCTCTTGAGAAATCTGTATGCAGGTCAGGAAGCAACAGTTAGAACTGGACATGGAACAACAGACTGGTTCCAAATAGGAAAAGGAGTACGTCAAGGCTGTATATTGTCTCCCTGCTTATTTAACTTATATGCAGAGTACATCATGAGAAACGCTGGACTGGAAGAAACACAAGCTGGAATCAAGATTGCCGGGAGAAATATCAATAACCTCAGATATGCTGATGACACCACCCTTATGGCAGAAAGTGAGGAGGAGCTAAAAAGCCTCTTGATGAAAGTGAAGGAGGAGAGCGAAAAAGTTGGCTTAAAGCTCAACATTCAGAAAACGAAGATCATGGCATCCGGTCCCATCACTTCATGGGAAATAGATGGGGAAACAGTGGAAACAGTGTCAGACTTTATTTTTTTGGGCTCCAAAATCACTGCAGATGGTGACTGCAGCCATGAAATTAAAAGACGCTTACTCCTTGGAAGAAAAGTTATGACCAACCTGGATAGTATATTCAAAAGCAGAGACATTACTTTGCCGACTAAGGTCCGCCTAGTCAAGGCTATGGTTTTTCCTGTGGTCATGTATGGATGTGAAAGTTGGACTGTGAAGAAAGCTGAGCGCCGAAGAATCGATGCTTTTGAACTGTGGTGTTGGAGAAGACTCTTGAGAGTCCCTTGGACTGCAAGGAGATCCAACCAGTCCATTCTGAAGGAGATCAACCCTGGGATTTCTTTGGGAGGAATGATGCTAAAGCTGAAACTCCAATACTTTGGCCACCTCATGCGAAGAGTTGACTCATTGGAAAATACTTTGATACTGGGAGGGATTGGGGGCAGGAGGAGAAAGGGACAACCGAGGATGAGATGGCTGGATGGCATCATGGACTCGATGGAAGTGAGTCTGAGTGAACCCTGGAAATGGTGATGAACAGGGAGGCCTGGCGTGCTGCAATTCATGGGGTCGCAACGCGTCGGACATGACTGAGTGACTGAACTGAACTGAACTGAAACTTAATTATTAGTTTTATTATCATTTGGGGGTATTCAGCTGTGGTAAATTGTTCCCGACAGCCAAAATGGTGCTTTGTGTAGTAACCAGATATACTAGGTTGGCCAAAAAGTTCGTTCAGGTTTTTCTGTAACATCTTATACAAAACCCTGAATGAACTTTTTGACCAACCCAATATTTAGAGGCTATATGGCCTATCTAGGTAGCAAAGTATTACTGGAGTAATTATTAATACCACTACCTCCCAAAAGAAAATTCACCCTAGGCTGCTCTCATACAACCATATTGACAAAGCAAAATTATTTTAAAATGTCATTTTAATTCCTCATTATTGTCACAAGATTTCTTTAATAATGAAAACAACTTAAACAGTACGTTCTGTATGGTATGTCCTGTTGTAAGAAAACATGACACAGTAACACAAAACTTCCAGAACAGATGAGACAGAGGAAACGACTACTTCACAAAAGATTTCACAACAATTTTCCTTCAAATAATGAATTTAGATAATTGCTAAATGTTGTACAGATCTTATCTACAGATACGTATTAGTGGCACCACATCTATTTTGTGATGTATTGTCCCTCCACAGAGCATGTTACAGACAAGAGCGAGGAAATAAGGCTGTTTTTTTCTTAGAAAAGGTAACCACAAATAGAACAATGGATGAACACTTTTTAAATAACCTTGTGTATATATAAGGCTCTGAAACTAATATCTGTTTCAATCACAAAGGCTGACGATAAACACAACTGTTTGGAAAGTACCTGTAATGTCTCAGGAAGATATTACCTACAATACAAAGACAATCTAATAGAGTTGGTAAAAGCAAAAACCTAGAGTCAGATTAAGAGTTCAAATACTGGTTATGTGGCTTACCCCTACCCCTTATATAACTGTGAAATTAACCCCCTCAAGTCTCAATTTTCTCATTCATGAAAGAAGAGTAATAATACCTATGCTACAGAGTTGTTTCTTTGAGGATTAAATGAGATAATGTATATATGTAGCAATGTTTCAGGCATTTAGTGGCACCATATGATTAGGTAATCGCTGTTCTTGTTGTCTGCACGAAACATACCAGCTTTAAATGTCCACCATTTATTCATTTATTCATCAAACCTTTACCAAAGAGTTATTGAGCTTTGGTGTTAACATGAACTATGCTAGGAGATGAAGATACAAAGACAAATAGAGAGTTATATCTCTTCAGCTGCTGCTGCTGCTAAGTCGCTTCAGTCGTGTCTGACTCTGTGCGACCCATAGACAGCAGCCCACCAGGCTCCCCCGTCCCTGGGATTCTCCAGACAAGAACACTGGAGTGGGTTGCCTTGTCCTTCTCCAACACGTGAAAGTGAAAAGTGAAAGTGAAGTCACTCAGTCGTGTCCGACTCTCAGTGACCCCATGGTCTGCAGCCTACCAGGATCCTCCATCCATGGGATTTGCCAGGCAAGAGTACTGGAGTGGGGTGCCATTGCCTTCTCCTTATCTCTTCAGAGAGACATGCAAATAAATAATTGTTTAGTCGCTAAGTCAAGTCCAGCTTTGAGACACCATGGACTGTAGCCATCCAGGGTCCTCTGTCCATGGAATTTTCCAAACAAGAATACTGGAGTGGGTTGCCAATTCCTTCTCCAGGGGATCTTCCCATGTCTCCTGCACTACAGGTGGGTTATTTACCACTGAGCCACCAGGGAAGTAAGTGTTAGAACAGAGGAAGACCAGGGTGCATGGAAACACGGAGGAAAGAATAAAAACTGCCTCATTAAAGATATGTGGTTTTTTTTAACAAAATTATCTAACTGGCTTTCAAAACAGGCTGAAATTCCTTGTTTTGCACCTGGGAGGAACCGGTGGCAAACAGCTTTATTGACTAACCTAAGTCCTATAAGTTACTCACCCTGTTATATGTTCCCTTCTCTGTTTAAAAGAAAATTAATCAGCTACTACTCTTATTTTGTGGATCAAAGTATGTTGAGAAAAAGTAGGGTATTATCTGCGGTCCTGATGCTTATAAGGAGATATCCTGCAATGGAATGTAGGTCAAGAGTCACAGCTCTCAATCTGCATGAATATAATAAGCATGTCAACATGGATACAGAATGGCCAAGAACATAACGGAAGAGCCATGGCTTCCTTTATTCTGATGGGGTTGCTAAAGCCTTTGGTGGTGGAGACCACTGCTGCCTTTTCACCTTTATTCCCATTTTCACTGCAGCTCAATGAGTCCACGTTATCATTCACTCAAAGAGTGATCCAGGATGCCAAGTGTGGGAACCACAGAAACCACCTGCTGAGTTTAGCATCTCACCTTTTTTTTAATTGTCGACTTTTTAGTATTACCTGATGGCTCTAGCTTTTGCCATTTTGTTAGTAAAATTTACACTGGGAGAAAAATACCCTGGAAGTATTTGCTCCTGATTTAGCTTTTCTAAAAACAGAACTCCGAGGTCAAGGCTCTCGGCTGGGAAAGAAGCTGCTCATGAAGCCTTTCACCACTGCTCAGCAACCATGCCTTCAGCAGCACCTTCCCACCTCCCAACATTGTTTTATCCTGAAAAGGCCAAAGTCCTACAGAATTTCTGACGGGGAATTTCTAATACCAAAATCATTTCAAAAGTTGCCCAGCTTCCTGCCAAGGTTCTTAGAAGGAACAGGAAATGACTTTGAGATGCAGCTCCAAACAGGAGACAGTATGAACTGTCATTACTATATTAAGTGTGAAGTTAAGCATTAGATAAAATGAAGTTGTCTATTTTTTTTACATTATTTTCTCCTTTCCTTCTACTATCAACTATTTTTTTTTTTTTGCTAGTGGATGGATAGCTATAAAAAAATAAACAAAAAATTTGTACATGAACTTTACTCAAAGAAAATATGTTTTACCCCTTTATTCTCCTAAGGAGCATGTTTCTATTCACTATGTAAGTGTTATACACATTGTGTTCAAAGATAGCTAGTTCCACAATATTCAAGGTATATGTTCATTTAAAAAATTACACTAGAATAAGCTTAATAAGAAAATAATCTAAATTAAGATTATTTTGCCTATTAGTTACTAAAATGCAATGTCTCCTGAATTGTACATCCCACACAAAAGATAGAGATTCATCTATGCCTGAGATTTATCCATTCTTGCCTCTATTGAATGGTTTTTAAAAATAAATGGAAGGTATTTAAATATATTTCCTATCTGTCTTCTATAAGCTTTTAAATGAGTAATGCAAATAAATACAAAAGCCGTGCCCTTTATTTATTTATTTTTGGAATTGAATTGTTTGGATATAATCCCACTGGATTCTTATTTTATTTATTTAATTATGTATTTATTTTTGGCCATGCTGTGCAGTATTCAGGATCTTAGTTCCCCTGCTGCGGCTGCTGCTGCTGCTAAGTCGCGTCAGTCGTGTCCGACTCTGTGCAACCCCATAGACGGCAGCCCACCAGGCTCNAATTATCTAACTGGCTTTCAAAACAGGCTGAAATTCCTTGTTTTGCACCTGGGAGGAACCGGTGGCAAACAGCTTTATTGACTAACCTAAGTCCTATAAGTTACTCACCCTGTTATATGTTCCCTTCTCTGTTTAAAAGAAAATTAATCAGCTACTACTCTTATTTTGTGGATCAAAGTATGTTGAGAAAAAGTAGGGTATTATCTGCGGTCCTGATGCTTATAAGGAGATATCCTGCAATGGAATGTAGGTCAAGAGTCACAGCTCTCAATCTGCATGAATATAATAAGCATGTCAACATGGATACAGAATGGCCAAGAACATAACGGAAGAGCCATGGCTTCCTTTATTCTGATGGGGTTGCTAAAGCCTTTGGTGGTGGAGACCACTGCTGCCTTTTCACCTTTATTCCCATTTTCACTGCAGCTCAATGAGTCTACGTTATCATTCACTCAAAGAGTGATCCAGGATGCCAAGTGTGGGAACCACAGAAACCACCTGCTGAGTTTAGCATCTCACCTTTTTTTTAATTGTCAGGACTTTTTAGTATTACCTGATGGCTCTAGCTTTTGCCATTTTGTTAGTAAAATTTACACTGGGAGAAAAATACCCTGGAAGTATTTGCTCCTGATTTAGCTTTTCTAAAAACAGAACTCCGAGGTCAAGGCTCTCGGCTGGGAAAGAAGCTGCTCATGAAGCCTTTCACCACTGCTCAGCAACCATGCCTTCAGCAGCACCTTCCCACCTCCCAACATTGTTTTATCCTGAAAAGGCCAAAGTCCTACAGAATTTCTGACGGGGAATTTCTAATACCAAAATCATTTCAAAAGTTGCCCAGCTTCCTGCCAAGGTTCTTAGAAGGAACAGGAAATGACTTTGAGATGCAGCTCCAAACAGGAGACAGTATGAACTGTCATTACTATATTAAGTGTGAAGTTAAGCATTAGATAAAATGAAGTTGTCTATTTTTTTTACATTATTTTCTCCTTTCCTTCTACTATCAACTATTTTTTTTTTTTGACTTTTTAGTATTACCTGATGGCTCTAGCTTTTGCCATTTTGTTAGTAAAATTTACACTGGGAGAAAAATACCCTGGAAGTATTTGCTCCTGATTTAGCTTTTCTAAAAACAGAACTCCGAGGTCAAGGCTCTCGGCTGGGAAAGAAGCTGCTCATGAAGCCTTTCACCACTGCTCAGCAACCATGCCTTCAGCAGCACCTTCCCACCTCCCAACATTGTTTTATCCTGAAAAGGCCAAAGTCCTACAGAATTTCTGACGGGGAATTTCTAATACCAAAATCATTTCAAAAGTTGCCCAGCTTCCTGCCAAGGTTCTTAGAAGGAACAGGAAATGACTTTGAGATGCAGCTCCAAACAGGAGACAGTATGAACTGTCATTACTATATTAAGTGTGAAGTTAAGCATTAGATAAAATGAAGTTGTCTATTTTTTTTACATTATTTTCTCCTTTCCTTCTACTATCAACTATTTTTTTTTTTTTGCTAGTGGATGGATAGCTATAAAAAAATAAACAAAAAATTTGTACATGAACTTTACTCAAAGAAAATATGTTTTACCCCTTTATTCTCCTAAGGAGCATGTTTCTATTCACTATGTAAGTGTTATACACATTGTGTTCAAAGATAGCTAGTTCCACAATATTCAAGGTATATGTTCATTTAAAAAATTACACTAGAATAAGCTTAATAAGAAAATAATCTAAATTAAGATTATTTTGCCTATTAGTTACTAAAATGCAATGTCTCCTGAATTGTACATCCCACACAAAAGATAGAGATTCATCTATGCCTGAGATTTATCCATTCTTGCCTCTATTGAATGGTTTTTAAAAATAAATGGAAGGTATTTAAATATATTTCCTATCTGTCTTCTATAAGCTTTTAAATGAGTAATGCAAATAAATACAAAAGCCGTGCCCTTTATTTATTTATTTTTGGAATTGAATTGTTTGGATATAATCCCACTGGATTCTTATTTTATTTATTTAATTATGTATTTATTTTTGGCCATGCTGTGCAGTATTCAGGATCTTAGTTCCCCTGCTGCGGCTGCTGCTGCTGCTAAGTCGCGTCAGTCGTGTCCGACTCTGTGCAACCCCATAGACGGCAGCCCACCAGGCTCCCCCGTCCCTGGGATTCTCCAGGCAAGAACACTGGAGGGGTTGCCATGTCCTTCTCCAATGCATGAAAGTGAAAAGTGAAAGTGAAGTCACTCAGTCGTGTCCGACCCTTAGCAGCCCCATGGACTGCAGCCTACCAGGCTCCTCCATCTATGGGATTTTCCAGGCAAGAGTACTGGAGTGGGGTGCCATTGCCTTCTACCAAGGGTCAATCCGTACCCCCTGTAATGCCTCCTGCAGAATCTTAACCACTGGATTGCCAGAGAAGTCCCCAGGCTGTTTATTTTTAATGCCCTCAGTTTGATTTCTGTATCATTCCTTTCCTGTTTACTAGTTTAACTGAGCCAGTTCCTATTTATTTCTGGGTATACCTAAGAGATCTTAGAGAACTAAATAGCTGATTTTATATTCCTGGCTTGCTACTTCAGTTAAAATTGAAGGAAGTACTTTTGGGTGTATAGACAAATTTTACTATGGCAAAACTTTTTGGTACAGTTTTGGACACTGGAGAATTTGGTTAGATTATACACCATTGTCTTTTTGTTGAAGACAGCCTTCTGTATTCCCAGTCCACTCAAGTACCATCCACTTAGTCATCTCTAACTCCTTTTTCCGTTGAAGAAAGAATCCCTATGGACTCCATTTATAGCCCCCGCTAGACTGTCATGGTACCCCTTCCTTCTTAATACTTAATGTAGTTTTTTTTCCCCTTAATGCAGTTTCTAATTTACACATTTACTTGGGTAAATTTATTTATAGCTTGTTCACATGGAGTTAGGGATTCTTGTTTTGTTGTTTGTACCATGAATAGGATAGCCAGTCACATGACAGGCACTGGGTAGATCTGTGTTGTTTTTTAAAAATGGGTTAATTATAGTCAGTTAATAAATGTTTCCTAATGATTGATGGTCTTCTGGCCTCCAGTGTAATTTCATTATGATTTTTCACCTCACTGCCATCTCTATAGAATACTGTGAAGGCCTATAAGGTAGAGGCCATTTCTTTTCATCTCTGTATTCCCCAAAATCTAGGACTATGACTGACCCATTTTTAAGACTTACTCAATCTCTATTGAATGAATGTGCCTCTCAGTGAGCAACAACCAGGAAATTATTTTATGTTTTCAAGAACCTCCTAAAAGGCTCATACTATTTCTTTTACAGGTTTTTAGTAACGCTAAGATATTAGAAACAGAACAAGCAGAACAAATTCATAAAAAATGGAAATGGTCAAATAGAAGAGAATATTCTGAATCTTCCTAGAGCAAGACTGTTCCCTGCATGAGTGCAAGACTGCTTCCTACATTTAATGAGTCACTCAGTCAAGTAATATTATTTATTATTTGTAAGAAAAATTCTTTATTCTAACTCTGTGGGAGACATTCCCCACCCACAAATCCTCTCATTGGCAGCAAAATATTTTTTTCACATTAATCTGAAATTCCTCTCCTCACTTTCAACCAATTATATCTAATTATGACTCTTTGTTCTAGGAAATTCAGTTCTTTTTTGCCACTCCCTATGTAAGCTGGTAAAGAATCCACCTGCAATGTGGGAGACCTGGGTTCGATCCCTGGGTTGGAAAGATCCCCTGGAGAAGGGAAAGGCTACCCAGTCTAGTATTCTGGCCTGGAGAATTCCATGGACTATATAGTCCATGGGGTTGCAAAGAGTCCGGACACGACTGAGCGACTTACAGTCATGTACCTTTATACCTTTCAAGCATATGTAAAAAGTTGTTGTATTCTCCCTGAGCAGTTTCCTCACTGATCTGAGAATATTTATTCTCTTCCATGTTTATTTATTAGTATCTCTTTTCCTGATTCTTTTTTTTTTTTTTTTGGTTTTATTTGAAGCTCTCATTTATCTTCACCTTTGTTATACTAAGTTTAAGATAAATGCAGTTCTTAAGGTCCAAGAATATAAGTATACCTATATAATTTCTGATTCTATCTGCCTCTGTTCACTCTTTTTGTTTTTATCAACTAGGTCACAATGTGCTGTGGAATCAAGTTCTTTGGATCTTAACAGGTCTTTGGATCAAAGTCTTTGGGAACAGATAAACCTGAGTTCAAATCTCTGTGCTGATCAGTTGTGTGAACTTGGACAAGTTATATAGTCAGTTTAAGCCTTGATATCTTCATTTATGAAATACAATAAATACCACCCAACTCATAAAGATTGCCAAATGGGAAAACTTATGTAAACTTCCCAGCACAGTGTCTGACCTATAGTAGCCACTCAACAAATGCTAGTTCTCTTCTTTATAGCCTGTCTAATTTTGGCGAGGTTTTCTGAGAGTTTAAATATTTTATCATTGTTTGCTTGATTATTTAATGCTTCTTCTCATCAAATGCAAAATAGCATATTATTTATTTATTCAGTGAATTGTCCTAGAGACATTTTAGAGAACAATGGACTGGTTCCAAATTGGGGAAGGAGTACGTCAAGGTTGTATATTGTCACCCTGCTTATTTAACTTATATGCAGAGTACATCACGCAAAATGCTGGACTGGATGAAACACAACCTGGACTCAGGATTGCCAGAAGAAATATCAATAACCTCAGATATGTAGATGACACCACCCTTGTAACAGAAAGTGAAGAACTAAAGAGCTTCTTGATGAAGGTGAAAGAGGAGAGTGAAAAAGCTGGCTTAAAACTCAGCATTCAAAAAACTAAGATAATGGCATCTGGTCCCATCATTTCATGGCAAATAGATGGGGAAACAATGAAAACAGTGACAGACTTTATTTTCTTGGGCTCCAAAATCACTGCAGATGGTGACTGCAGCCATGAAATTAAAAGACACTTGCTCCTTGGAAGAAAAGCTATGGTAAACCTAGACAGCATATTAAAACACAGACATTACTTTGCCAACAAAGGTCTGCCTAGTCAAAGCTATGGTTTTTCCATTAGTCATGTATGGATGTGAGAGCTGGACCATAAAGAAAGCTGAGCGCTGAAGAATTGATGCTTTTGAACTGTGGTGTTGGAGAAGACTCTTGAGAGTCCCTTGGACTGCAAGGAAATCCAACCAGTCCATCCTAAAGAAAATCAGTCCTGAATGTTCATTGGAAGGACTGATGCTGAAGCTGAAACTCCAGTACTTTGGCCACCTGATGCTAAGAGCTGACTCATTAGGAAAGACCCTGATGCTGGGAAAGATTGAAGGCAGGATAAGAAGGGGATGACAGAGGATGAGATGGTTGGATGGCATCACCAACTTGATGTACATGGGTTTGAGCAAACTCTGGCCAATGGTGTGAAGCAGAGCAAAGCTTGGTGTGCTGTAGTCCGTGGGTCGCAAAGAGTTGGACCTGACTGAGTAACTGAACAGCAACAAATGACCTTTCCCATTTTTCTTCCCAAATTTGACTGACTTTTATATTTATCAGTTCATAAAATATCTCCTTTTGACTGTGAATTTTAATGTTATTTAATCTTTTAAAGGATACTCCTAGTATGATTATTACTATATATATATATATGCATTTTATCTATCTCTTTTACTACTTAACATTCTGGTTTTACATCCCAGATTTTTTTAAACTGAGATTAAAGTTTCCCAACTCTTATTGCCAAGTCACTGTTCTATTTAAAGTTTCATTTTCAAAAACAGTTACTTCATATTGATTCTATGCTAGAATCATTCACAGTTGCTTCCAAAATAAAACAAAGATGTCTGTGTTGTTTATACAACATAAGATAAACTCATGTGGCTTTGCTAAAACTACAGTTTCAAAGAAAAAACCCACTAAGCTACTCCTGGAATCTATGTCAGTACCCTTGGGGAACAATTATTTTCTGAGATGGACTGGAATACAGGCACAAGAATGAAAAATGGAAGGTAATACCATGGGGTCGCAAAGAGTCGGACACGACTGAGCGACTGAACTGAACTGAACTGAACTGAATACTGTGGTAAGGTAGTCTGGATTTAATTAACAATTTTACTTCAAAGACAATTTGAAGGTAAAGAATAACTATGCCAGAGGTAGAATGAAATACTTGTTAAATAGGAGTACAAGCAAAGAGTGATTCTTGTGAATCTTCCTGGGACCATGATGAGAAGGTGATGTCTGAATAGGACTGTGAAGGATGGAAAGATGGTCTGTGGCAAAATAGTTCCCATTCAAGGCACTTGTACTTCTATCAGCTGAACAGTTTTCACNATATATATGCATTTTATCTATCTCTTTTACTACTTAACATTCTGGTTTTACATCCCAGATTTTTTTAAACTGAGATTAAAGTTTCCCAACTCTTATTGCCAAGTCACTGTTCTATTTAAAGTTTCATTTTCAAAAACAGTTACTTCATATTGATTCTATGCTAGAATCATTCACAGTTGCTTCCAAAATAAAACAAAGATGTCTGTGTTGTTTATACAACATAAGATAAACTCATGTGGCTTTGCTAAAACTACAGTTTCAAAGAAAAAACCCACTAAGCTACTCCTGGAATCTATGTCAGTACCCTTGGGGAACAATTATTTTCTGAGATGGACTGGAATACAGGCACAAGAATGAAAAATGGAAGGTAATACCATGGGGTCGCAAAGAGTCGGACACGACTGAGCGACTGAACTGAACTGAACTGAACTGAATACTGTGGTAAGGTAGTCTGGATTTAATTAACAATTTTACTTCAAAGACAATTTGAAGGTAAAGAATAACTATGCCAGAGGTAGAATGAAATACTTGTTAAATAGGAGTACAAGCAAAGAGTGATTCTTGTGAATCTTCCTGGGACCATGATGAGAAGGTGATGTCTGAATAGGACTGTGAAGGATGGAAAGATGGTCTGTGGCAAAATAGTTCCCATTCAAGGCACTTGTATTTCTATCAGCTGAACAGTTTTCACCTAAGCCAGAAAGAAGAAGGCAAAAAAAAAAAAAAAAGNAATCTTCCTGGGACCATGATGAGAAGGTGATGTCTGAATAGGACTGTGAAGGATGGAAAGATGGTCTGTGGCAAAATAGTTCCCATTCAAGGCACTTGTACTTCTATCAGCTGAACAGTTTTCACCTAAGCCAGAAAGAAGAAGGCAAAAAAAAAAAAAAAAAGGCAAGAAGACACAAAAGAGATTTGAATGGATGATAAAACTCATTCTTTACAAAGATAGTTGGCTACATAGGGTAATGGTAACCAAGTAACCAGACAGTATCTTGGTAAACATTTGGTTTGGGGTTTAGGGCAGAGGGACTAAGTTTATTTTTATTCACTCTCTGCTAAAGGCGGTTGACTACATGTATTTTGTCCCACCAGAGAGGAAGTAAGGGCATGTCAGTTTTTCAAGCGGTTGTTTAGTTTGACAGAGAATGGGTTCTACTTTCTTTTCCATTTGCTGATTTTTCTTTAAAGGTGGAAAGAGAGTGTGCAATAGGTAAAAATATATCTTGACATAAAAGTCAGTTCATTTATTGTAAAGTAACTGTTTCCCAAAAAGAGAACTAATGCTGTTCTACAAAACATTTCTTCAAACACGTCCCACTAAAGTAAGGGGAATTTTCTATAGGAAGATGTCATGGACTAGCTGTCAGTATTCCACATGCAGTCAATTTCCCACCCATCGAACATTTAACATATCTTGTGTTAAAAGAACAGAGAAGGGGGAAGGATGGGACTTCATGAAGTACTGGATTCAATAATCACTTAAATACCAACATAACATAATAGTGTAATGCTACTTCTGGAATATGTAATATAGAAGTAAAAGTAAAATGTCAATGTGGTGGTAAACTAATTTTATTATAAATTCCAGTCTCATTACAACAATTCACTTTAAAGTATGAGGTATTTATGGTAAATAAATCTGTATACTATGAATGGGTGTGTGTGTCTCTGAACGGAATTGCTAGGTATTTATTTTGAAATTGTTATATGAAAAACAGATATCTTAGAATTCTGCCAGAAGTTTTGTTGGAGAAAGGCAAAGATTCTGAGTGAGACATTCTTAAGTGGGAGAAGATAACTGAACGAGTGCTTATCAGCACTCATATCTATCATTGAATTAGGAAAACATGTCTAGCCAGAGTTTTAGTAATCCTTTAGAATTTTCCACCAGAGATATGGCTAATTCAGTGAGTAGACTAAGTTATAGATGATAATTAGCTCGAAACCTTTGGTCCAAGAATGAAAGTGAACAGAGTTCATCCTGGAAATAGGAATAGCATGTGTAGCACTATCGATGCTAACCTGGAGACCAGAAGGCTGAATTAGAATCACCAATGATGCTACAAATTTCTGTCGCCACTCCTGTTGGAGATTCTGATTCAAAAGACCTAGGGCAGGACTCTGGGATTTCATATTTCAACAAGCCTTTTTTAAAAAATATAAATTTATTTATTTTAATTGGAGGTTAATTACTTTACAATATTGTATTGGTTTTGCCATACATCAACATGAATCTGCCACGGGTATACACGTGTTCCCAATCCTGAACCCCCCACCCTCCTCCCTCCCCATACCATTCCTCTGGGTCATCTCAGTGCATCAGCCCCAAGCATCCAGTATCATGCATCAAACCTGGACTGGCAACTTGTTTCTTATATGATACTATACATGTTTCAATGCCATTCTCCCAAATCATCCCACCCTCGCCTTCTCCCACACAGTCCAAAAGACTGTTCTATACATCTGTGTCTCCTTTGCTGTCTCACATACAGGGTTATCGTTACCATCTTTCTAAATTCCATATATATGCAATAGTATACTGTATTGGTGTTTTTCTTTCTGGCTTACTTCACTCTGTATAATAGGCTCCAGTTTCATCCACCTCATTAGAACTAATTCAAATATATTCTTTTTAATGGCTGAGTAATGCTCCATGTGTATATGTACCACAGCTTTCTCATCCATTCATCTGCTGATAGACATCTAGGTTGCTTCCATGTCATGGCTATTATAAACAGTGCTGCAGTGAACACTGGGGTACACGTGTCTCTTTCAATTCTGGTTTCCTCGGTGTGTATGCCCAGCAGTGGGATTGCTGGATCATAAGGCAGTTCTATTTCCAGTTTTTTAAGGAATCTCCACACTGTTCTCCAAAGTGGCTATACTAGTTTGCATTCCCACCAACAGTGTAAGAGGGTTCCCTTTTCTCCACACCCTCCCCAGCATTTATTGCTTGTAGTCTTTTGGATCACAGCCATTCTGACTGGTGTGAAATGGTACCTCATTGTGGTTTTGATTTGCATTTCTCTGGTAATGAGTGATGTTGAGCATCTTTTCATGGTTTCTAACACCATACACAAAAATAAACTCAAAATGGATTGAAGATCTAAACGTAAGACCAGAAACTATAAAACTCCTAAAGGAGAACATAGGCAAAACACTCTCCGACAGACATCACAGCAGGATCCTCTATAACCCACCTCCCAGAATATTGGAAATAAAGCAAAGATAAACAAATGGGACCTAATTAAACTTAAAAGCTTCTGCACAACAAAGAAAACTATAAGCAAGGTGAAAAGACAGCCTTCAGAATGGGAAAAAATAATAGCAAATGAAGCAACTGACAATCTCAAAAATAAGCCTTCTCAAATGATTATTTTTTTAATTTTTGATTAATTTTTGTTGGGGTATATAGTTGCTTTACATTCTTGTGTTAGTTTCTATTGTACAGCAAAGTGAATCAGCTCTAAAGTATACATATATCTCCTTCCTCCCATACCTCCTGCCAAGTGATTCTGATCCACATACAGGTTTGGGAACCAATGACTAGATAGCAACAGTGCTTGAGATAAGATAAGAGTACTGCCAAAGTGGAAGCAAGACTTTGTTCAAAGGAAAGAAACCATCGTACTTTTGGTTTAGAATCTGGGTTTCTGACGTAAAAAAAAAAAAGTCTGGTGGCTTGAAATTGGTCATGGTAGGAATATTTAAATAATAGAACTGATCAGTGCTACAAATCAGGGCTTCCTCCCCACTAAAAAGCCAGCACACTACTGTCTAGTAAGGTTATTCTCGTATTTTTAATAGGCCTGCCATAGGAATATCTATTGAGGTTACAGGCTACCAAAGGCACATAAGTGACTTAAAGGATTTCAAGTGAGTTACTCTAGAAGAAACTGCTGTTTTAGAACAAAGACAGAATCCGCCACCATGTCTCAGGACACAGTGATAGATTTTTCCTGTATCTTAACAACTAGTTTGTGCCTCCATTTTGTTCTCAACCCTAAATTCAGCTGGAGAGATTCACAATGTCCCTTGTGTTTACAGACCTTAAATGCACTGTCCTTAAATAAATTTTTTTTCTAAGTTGTAGAAATAAATTCAGTTTCAATGATCCCTTCTAGTTTTAAAAAAACAAACATCTCTAAAATCCTCAGAAGAGAGTTCTTGGCTATGAACATGTGTAGTTGGTTATTTGGGTCCCACAGGTGACTCTAGTTAAGGTTAAAATAAAGAGGAAGTGAGAATAGAGATGATTTAATGTCTCACAGGAATAAATCTATTGGCTAGTAGAGTTGGCTTGGGGCCCTGTTTATTCAGGTTTGGTGAATTTATGGCCAGTAACTAAAAGTTTACACACAAGGACCATAGTATTTAGCATGGTGTTTGTTAGGAGGGAAAAAAAGCCTAGAACATCCATGGAACCAATAAGTCCTTGGCTTATCTGGCAGGGAACTAGTTACTTAACTGTGAATAGAGTCCCAAGAGCAATGTTATTATTATTTGTTGAATGAACTAATGTGCCCAGGTAAATATTCTATTAAATGTACAGTAGATTCTGCAAAAAAGGAATAACATCAATTCATTCAGATAACCTCATTAAAGGCAACAGAGGCAATCATTGATTAGAAAGTAGGACAAACTTTGTGTTTTGGCACTTTAAGAGGGAAAAATAAAAACAGTTACCAAAGAAATATTGAAGACATCCCTTCAAGGAAGTCCCCCCTTGTGCCTTCACACCACCCTCAAACTCTCCTTATGGCACTTCATGTATCACTTTCATTGCACTTTCTTCATATAATAGGGGACAATAATATTACCTACATGAAAGTGCTTTTGTGAAAGATAAATGAGTTAATACCTATACAACCCTTTGAACAGTGAACAGAAAAGAGCAGGCACTCAATAAATGTCAGCCACTACTATTACATCATCACCACACCACAGTGTATTGAAATGATCTATTACAATAAATTTCTCCCCATCGAGGATTTAAGATCCTTTAGGGAAGACTGGTTCCAAATAGGAAAAGGAGTACGTCAAGGCTGTATATTGTCTCCCTGCTTATTTAACTTATATGCAGAGTACATCATGAGAAATGCTGGACTGGAAGAAACACAAGCTGGAATCAAGATTGCCGGGAGAAATATCAATAATCTCAGATATGCTGATGACACCACCCTTATGGCAGAAAGTGAGGAGGAGCTAAAAAGCCTCTTGATGAAAGTGAAGGAGGAGAGTGAAAAAGTTGGCTTAAAGCTCAACATTCAGAAAACGAAGATCATGGCATCTGGTCCCATCACTTTATGGGAAGATGGGGAAACAGTGGAAACAGTGTCAGACTTTATTTTTTTGGGCTCCAAAATCACTTCAGATGGTGACTGCAGCCATGAAATTAAAAGACGCTTACTCCTTGGAAGAAAAGTTATGACCAACCTGGATAGTATATTCAAAAGCAGAGACATTACTTTGCCGACTAAGGTCCGTCTAGTCAAGGCTATGGTCTGTCCTGTGGTCATGTATGGATGTGAAAGTTGGACTGTAAAGAAAGCTGAGCGCCGAAGAATCGATGCTTTTGAACTGTGGTGTTGGAGAAGACTCTTGAGAGTCCCTTGGACTGCAAGGAGATCCAACCAGTCCATTCTGAAGGAGATCAACCCTGGGATTTCTTTGGAAGGAATGATGCTAAAGCTGAAACTCCAGTACTTTGGCCACCTCATGCGAAGAGTTGACTCATTGGAAAAGACTCTGATGCTGGGAGGGATTGGGGGCAGGAGGAGAAGGGGACGACCGAGGATGAGATGGCTGGATGGCATCACGGACTCGATGGACGTGAGTCTGAGTGAACTCCGGGAGATGGTGATGGACAGGGAGGCCTGGCGTGCTGCGATTCATGGGGTCGCAAAGAGTTGGACACGACTGAGTGACTGAACTGTACTGAACTGAGGGAAGACCTCTTCATCTTTACAGATCCAGTGCTTACCACAATGCCTACTGTAGGGGAGACACTCAATGAGTGTTTCTTTGGCTAAACTGCACTTTTATTTTTACACTTCTAATAAACTTTGCTGTTTCAGGTTTTCAATAGGTCCAACTCCTGAAAAGACATAAGCTAGGAAATAAAGGATAGAAGGATTTTGATACATCATTGATGGCCATCCAATATATTATAATTGCCCAGGCCTATTTAATATTAAAGAGCAATACTGTATAGGAACCTGGAATGTTGGGTCCATGAATCAAGGCAAATTGGAAGTGGTCAAACAGGAGATGGCAAGAGTGACCATCAACATTTTAGGAATCACCAAACTAAAATGGACTAGAATGGGTGAGTTTAACTCAGATGACCATTATATCTACTACCATGGGCAGGAATCCCTTAGAAGAAATGGAGTAGCCATCATAATCAACAAAAGAGTTTGAAATGCAGTACTTTGATGCAATCTCAAAAATGACAGAATGATCTCTGTTCATTTCCAAGGCAAACCTTTTAATATCAGAGTAATCCAAGTCTATGCCCCAACCAGTAATGCTGAAGAAGAAGAAGTTGAATGCTTTTATGAAGACTTACAAGACCTTTTAGAACTAACACCCAAAAAAAAAAAGAAAATGTCCTTTTCATAATAGGGGACTGGAATGCAAAAGTAGGAAATCAAGAGATACCTGGAATAACAGGGAAATTTGGCCTTGGAGTACAGAGTGAAGCGGGACAAAGGCTAATAGAGTTTTGCCAAGAAAATGCACTGCTCATAGCAAACACCCTCTTTCAACAACACAAGAGAAGAGTCTACATACAGACATCACCAGATGGTCAACACTGAAATTAGACTGATTACATTCTTTGCAGCCAAAGATGGAGAAGCCCTGTACAGTCAGCAAAAACATGACTGGAGGTGACTGTGGCTCAGATCATGAACTGCTTATTGTCAAATTCAGACTTAAATTGAAGAAAGCAGGGAAAACCACTAGACCATTCAGGTATGACCTAAATCAAATCCCTTAAGATTACACAGTGGAAGTGACAAATAGATTCAAGAGATTAGATGTGATAGAGTACAGAGGTTCATGACATTGTAAGGAGGCAGTGATCAAGAAAAAGAAATGCAAAAAGGTGAAATGGTTGTCTGAGGAGGCCTTACAAATAGTTGAGAAAAGAAGAGAAGCTAAAAGCAAAGGAGAAAAGGAAACATATATCCATTTGAATGCAGAGTTCCAAAGAATAGCAAGGAAAGATAAGAAAGCCTTCCTCAGTGATCAATGCAAAGAAATAAAGGAAAATAACAGAATGGGAAAGACTAGAGATCCCAAGAAAATTAGAGATGCCAAGGGAACATTTCATGCAAAGATGCGCTCAATAAAAGATAGAAATGGCAAGGACTTAACAGAAACAGAAGAGATTAAGAAGAGGTGGTAAGAATACACAGAAGAACTATACAAAAAGGTATTAATGACCCAGATAATAACGATGGTGTGATCACTCACCTAGAGAAAAACATCCTGGAATGTGAGGTCAAGTGGGCCTTAGGAAGCATCACTATGAACAAAGCTAGTGGAGGTGATGGAATTCCAGTTGAGCTATTTCAGATCCTAAAAGATGATGCTGTGAAAGTGCTACACTCAGTATGCCAGTAAATCTGGAAAACTCAGCGGTGGACACAGGACTGGAAAAGGTCAATTTTTATTCCAATCCCAAAGAAAGGCAATGCCAAACAATGCTCAAACTACCACACAATTCACTCATCTCACACACTAACAAAGTGATGCTCAAAATTCTCCAAGTCAGACTTCAACAGTACATGAACTGTGAACTTCCAGATGTTCAACCTAGATTTAGAAAAGGCAGAGGAATCAGAGATCAAATTGCCAAAATCAACTGGATCATCAAAAAAGCAAGAGAGTTCCAGAAAAACACCTATTTCTGCTTTATTGACTACACCAAAGCCTTTGACTGTATGGATCACAACAAACTGGAAAATTATTAAAGAAATGGGAATACCAGACCACCTGACCTGCCTCTTGAGAAACCTATATGCAAGTCAAGAAACAGTTAGAACTTGATGTGGAACAACAGATTGGTTCCAAATCAGGAAAGGAGTATGTCAAGGCTGTATGTTGTCACCCACTTATTTAACTTATATGCAGAGTACATCATGAGAAATGCTGGACTGGATAAAGCACAGGCTGGAATCAAGATTGCCGGGAAAAATATCAATAACCTCAGATATGCAGATGACACCACACTTATGGCAGAAAGTGAAGAATAAAGAGCCTCTTGATGAAAGTGAAAGAGAGTGAAAAAGTTGGCTTAAACCTCAACACTGAAACTATAAGCAAGGTGAAAAGACAGCCTTCAGAAT
>SJYX01011746.1:114918-153203 GCA_006410675.1 Oreotragus oreotragus
ATCCAGGGGCTACCACCTTGGACAGCATAGGTCTAGAAGATTTCCATCATCTCAGGAAGGTCTCGGGGAAGGCAATGGCACCCCACCCCAGTACTCTTGCCTGGAAAATCCAATGGACAGAGTAGCCTGGTAGGCTGCAGTCAATGGGGTCGCTAACAGTCGGACAGACTGAGCGACTTCACTTTCACTTCTCTCTTTCATGCATTGGAGAAGGAAATGGCAACCCACTCCAGTATTCTTGCCTGGAGAATCCCAGGGATGGGGGAGCCTGGTGGGCTGCCGTCTATGGGATCACACAGAGTCGGACACGACTGAAGTGACTTAGCAGCAGCAGCAGCAGCAGCAGGAAGGTCTACTGGACGGTTATTGCCTTGTCCAGGTCCAGGCAGAGACATGAGGGGAGTGGTCGAGGAGAAAACCCAGCAGATGTGTTAAGTCCCAGACCCAAATCTGGCCACATTGCTTCTGCTTGAATTTCTTAGTGTCAAAGCCGTGCATGCTTAGGAAATGTGGACCAGACAGGCAGTCATGGGCCTGACTTCACTTCCATTTCTACGGAAAAAGGAAGTTCAGTTCAGTTTCTCAGTCATGTCCGACTCTGTGAACCCATGGAATGCAGCATGCCAGGCCTCCCTGTCCATCACCAACTCCCAGAGCTTACTCAAACTCATGTCCATTGAGTCGGTGATGCCATCTAACCATCTCATCCTCTGTCGTCCCCTTCCCCTCCCACCTTCAGTCTTTCCCTGCATCAGGATCTTTTCCAATGAGTCATTTCTTCACATTAGGTGGCCAAAGTATTGGAGTTTCAGCTTTAGCATCAGTCCTTCCAATGAATATTCAAGACAGACTGGTTGGATCTTCTTGAAGTCCAAGGGACTGTCAAGAATCTTCAACACCACAGTTCAAAAGCATCAATTCTTTGGCGCTCAGCTTTCTTTATAGTCCAACTCTCATATTCATACATGACTATGGGAAAACCACAGATTTGACTAGATGGACCTTTGTTGGCAAAGTAATGTCTCTGCTTTTTAATATGCTATCTAGGTTGGTTATAACTTTTCTTTCAAGGAGCAAGAGTCTTCTAATTTCATGGAAGAAGGAAGGGTGGGTTTTATTTGGATTCCGCAGTCTCCACCACACTCACCTGCCTATAGGTGGGTCTCTGGTTTTAGCCTCTCCTTCACAGGAGAGAACAGGTTCCAACGTGCCAGAGCTCTGACCAGAGAATTACAGTTCTGCCTGAGGCAGGGAGTGAAAACAGTCCTGAAACGGACAAGTGAGTTCCCCAAGTATGGGACAAAAGCGTGAAAGGGCACTTCCACGTAGAGGGAGGAACCCAACAGAGGCAGGAGGCAGGGGCATCAGGGTCCAGCCAGGCCCTGGGGTGTTTCCAACGTGCCAGAGCTCTGACCAGAGAATTACAGTTCTGCCTGAGGCAGGGAGTGAAAACAGTCCTGAAACGGACAAGTGAGTTCCCCAAGTATGGGACAAAAGCGTGAAAGGGCACTTCCACGTAGAGGGAGGAACCCAACAGAGGCAGGAGGCAGGGGCATCAGGGTCCAGCCAGGCCCTGGGGTGGCAAGTACTTGGAATTCATTCTTTTTTTTCTTAATTAGAAAATTTATTTTTTTGGCCATGCCCTGTGGCATATGGGATCTTTGTTCCCTGACCAGGGATTGAACCCACGACCCCGGCCTTGGATGCATGGAGTTTTAACCACTGGACCACCAGGGAAGTCCCCTGGGATTCCTCTTGAGGCCTGGAAACTCTCAAAGGGGAGATGAGGGCTGCGGCCCAAGTGGCCGGAGGATGAGAATTTTCAGACTACACAGTCTACTCCTCTGAGGGTCTCACGTCGTTGTTCAGGGAGGTGCACCTGCTTGCCCCCTCCAGCCCACCCACAGAACTGGGGCAACAGAGCAGAGCAAGGACGCGGGGGTGTGTGGATGGCGTTATGCAGAGAGTGTAAAAATCTACCACAGATTATTAGATTTGTTGTTGATTATATTAAGTATATAATTAATAATATTATCATTAGTTATTATTTGTTAATGTTAATAGCTCATGTTAATTGGAGAGTTAGTTCATGGTACAAGAAGAACAGCTTGACTTTGTGCGTGTTTGGTAGAAGCTCGCAGAAGGGGACCACGTTTGTCCAAGGCCTGTCACATGCCGGGCGCCATGCTGGATGTTTTACGTGTTTATAGAGATGACCTTGATTCCAGGAGGAGACCGCTGATGACCAAGATAATTCTTATAGCCACGCAGCAAGGAAGTATTAGGACTTTGTCCCTTGCTGGCCACACCCGAGCTCCATCTGTAGACAGTCCGGCGGACTCAAGGAATGCCATTTGGAATCATCTAGGGTCCAGGGCATAAGGAGTCATTTGCTGGAAAGTGTGAGAGTGTCATTCTCACATCTTGTCACTTGTGAATCGTGCAGGCATGTGCAGCCTTGTGTGTTCACTCACTCAGTCGTGGCTGACTCTTTGTGACCCCATGGACTGCAGCCCACCAGGCTCTTTTGTCCATAGGATTCTCCAGGCAAGAATCCTGGAGTGGGTTTCCATTTCCTCTGCTGGGAGATCTTCCCCACCCAGGGATTGAACCCATGACTCCCTTGTCTCCTGCATTGCGGGTGGATTCTTTATTGCTGAGCCACCAGGGAAGCCCCGTATTCAGCATTGTTTATGTTTTAAAAAACACATTTTTTTTTTAGCTTAAGTTCAGTGGAGTCAGAACGTCTTGTTACGAAGTGAAAGTCATTTATTTGTTGTGGGAAGAACACGCTCAGGATTCATTGTCACCTCTGCATCAACCACTTGTGTAGTCTTGGTAAGAGTCTTACCCTTCCAAGCTTCAGCTTCCTCACTGAAATTGAGGAGCAAATGGACCTCGCTTGGAGGGCTGCTTGAAAATTATACTTAATATATGTACAAGATCCAGCACAATGCTTGCCTCTGAGCAGGCTGTCGGTGAACGGCCATAGTCATGATTGTGGTTTTGATTGTTACTTGACCTGATGTAGTGCCTGCAAAAAAGCAGCTCTCAGATCCCTAAGTGCAGCGGCCAGAACGGTCCAGAGGCCCCAGTGCTCTGCTCGGAAATCTATTGCTCCCAGGGACTGCTTCCAGCCAGTGACTTGGTGAGGCAGGAATACTAAGTCATGTCTGTCCTGAGAGATGTGGAACTCTGCTGGCGAGGGATTTGGGTTTGAAGACTCCATAGTGGTCTTGCCTAACTCTCCCTAGAACTGCCCTGCCATCTAAGATGCTTCTAGCCTGCCAGCTCTCCCCGCTCCTTCCTCCCTCCCCCTCCCTCCTCCCCTCCCTCCCCGCCCTCCCTGCATCCTTCTTTCTCTCCTTTTCTTGGGGTCAGAACTGCACTTTGGTCCCATGGTTCTCCCAGTCTTTTCTGATTCCTTCCCGATTTTCTTTCACCAATATCTCTTTTAAAAATGTCTTGGATGCTCAATCCCATCTTGGAATGTGCTTCTCCCAGGAGCCATACTGGCACAACTGAAGCCATTTTCCAGAAGGTCAGGAGGCTGACCCTCGTTCTGGCGCCCCTCGTAACCAAAGCTGTGCAGACCTTCACCACGGCCCTTCCCAGCTTCGGTCTTCCAGACTGAAGCGTTTTGATGTATTTCTCTTCGTCTTCTGGCGCAAGCTGCTCCTTGTTTGCTTATTTCGCGTGCTCTTTGCTGGCAGTGTCCCGGTTCTTTTTCTTGATCAGAACCAGAAGCAGGTGTTCTCCACCCATGGGCACAATGATTTCCTGCAAGGTAAGGATTTGCTTTCTAGATCATCACATTTGGAAGAGCTTACTTGCACCCAATGCATTTCTCTTCCGAGTGTTTAAGACAGACTTAAAGTTCTGCTGAACGTCATCAGTTTTTACACCAGGGTTTGAGATCTCAGGGCTTCAGCAACGTACTGAAGGAGCTAAAAGGGTGAAAACTGGCATAAAGTCTAAAAGGTTTATATTCCCGTGTTTGTGTGTATAACTGGCTGAAGAGTTAGATGTCTCAGCTTTTCCCTTTTACCATAATGCTTACCCCTGTCTCCTCTTGAACTTGTGGCAAAACTTTCCATCAAAACTTAATGGTGAGTGTCAGCTGCATACTTCCATCTTCTGATTGGCTTACATGACAATCTGTAGGCGACAGCAGTGTAATCTTGTCACAGGTTCATCACATAGAATTTCAGGTGGAACAACAGATGTTTCAAGTCAAAGGAAGTGGAAGAGAAACCTTGCTGCCTCTCAGTAATTACTAGTGTAAACCCAAGACACAATTTATTATTTTTATGGCACAAATCATGCACTTTCACTGGCATATGACCCTAATAGAATAAATGGAAAATCTGATTTACTTGAACATTCATGTGTCAATGAGGTACTTACGGGAAAATGCTTTCAGCATCCTTAACCAGTTGGAATTATTCTGCTTCTCAATTCTGTATTTAGGGAAGCTTTTCCGGCTTCCATTTGACCATGTATGGTGCACATGATAGTGGCTTCCTCTTAGGGTTATGAAGAGTAAGTGAGATAATCCATATAAAGGGCTCAGCAAAATGCTAGATGTTGGCCTCAGTCTGATCATGAGAGTCATCATCATCACCATCACCATGATCGCCATCAGAGCAACAGAGCGGCAAATACTCCCTTCTGCTAATGTGGGGAAAGTCACAAAGAGAAAGGCAGAAACCAGCTGTTTCGCCCTCTTGGTAGAATAGCTGCAGTTTTTTTAAACTTAAGCTGAATCTGGTTCTCAGAATAAATGAGAATATATGGCAAAAAATGTTCCAAATGGCATCCCTAAAGGCCACGAGTGCTGATTGAGCAAGAAGAATGCAAAAGGAAAAAAAAAAGAAAGAAAGGAAAAAAAATGCCTCCAGATTTCAAGGTCACAAAGTGTTAGAACCCTGGAAATTTCCGCGGGGCAGACCATGCTGAGCTCAGAGGGGAACGGAGCAACACCCTCAGGTCAGCAGCGCCCTGCGGGTTTCTGTGTGCAGCGTCCCACCAGGTGCGCCTCTGAATCGCTGGCATTTCCCAGCCTAATTCTATTTGCTCTTGGAGCCTGGGGTGTTTACATCTTAAACCATTTCTTACAAACAAATCAACAATATTTACCATGCTCAGTAAAAGGAAAGCAGCCACAGCTTAGCTGCTTCGAGAGGAAAAGCAAGAATTTTCCTGTTGGTCTCAGTGGACTTGAACGGCTTTTGGTTTCATCAGAGAACAATCGTCAATGGAACAGTGAGTCAGGACAATCAGGAGACAAGTGGTTTCGAGATTCTTTCAGACTGCGGGCCTCTCAGTGGACCTCAATGGCTCTCCTTGGGATGGCTTCCAAAGTCAGACTTGAAAACCTCCCATTTCCATTCTCACGATCACCAATGGAAATGGGAGAAGAGAGGAAAGAGAACACTTATGGGAACGAAATGGGAGCTGATGACTAGTCACAGATCACAAGAATGTAAAGAATGAGACCATGACTGTACTCATTGTGACCTGGCCTGAATTAAGCGTCCTGCGGTCGCAATACACAGAATGAGGGCTACATTCCCGAACAGAAGAGGCGGGTGTTACAGGTTCAGCTGCGTCCCCTCCAAAAACACACGTTGGAATTCTAATTCCCTGTCCCTAAGAATGTGACTGTATTTGGAAATAGGGTCTTTGCAGATGTAATCGAGTTAAAATGAGGTCACTGAGGTAGGCGATAATCCCGTACGACTGATGTTCTTATAAAAAGGGGAAATTTGGACAGAGACACGCACACAGGGAGAATGCTGTCAACGTGAAGGCAGAGAGCAGGTTGAGGCATTTACAAGTTAAGGTGCAGAAAGGACTGCCAGCAAACCCCCGGAAGCTAGGAGAGAGGCTGGAGCAGATTCTCTCAGAGCCTCAGAAGGAATCGACCCAGAGGACCCCTGGGTCTCAGACTTTGGGGCTCCAGGCCTGTGAGAACACACATTTCTATCCTATCAGTCCCCCTGTCTGTGGTATTTTGTTGCAGCAACCCCAGGGAACTGATTCAATGGGCAACAGGATCCCAGACCAGCTGACTATGGCAGAAGCAGCAGCGCAGAGCATCTCCATGCAACCTTGGCCACGGCCACGGCTGCTCTTAGAAACTGGGCCATGACGGGCTATGGATGCAAGTATACGAGGCAGCAGCCACAACTTGCTCAGTTCAGTCGCTCAGTCGTGTCCGACTTTTTGCAACCCCATGGGCTGCAGCACGCCGGGCCTCCCTGTCCATCCCCAACTCCCGGAGATCACTCAAACTCGTGTCCATTGAGTCGGTGATGCCATCCAACCATCTCACCCTCGGTCGTCTCCTTCTCCTCCCGCCTTCAATCTTTCCCAGCATCAGGGTCTTTTCCAGTGAGTCAGCTCTTCGCATCAGGTGGCCAAACAACTTGCTAAGTGCTGAAAAAAACAGAGGGAGGGGGAGCGCAGATGGGGCTGTAAGTCTAAACCTCAGAAGTACCCATTTCTCTTAATTATGTGGAGAGCAAATTGCCCCCAGGGTCTACTTGACAGAAAAGATGGCTTCCTGGGGAGTTACATCCGTGGTGAAAAAGCAGGCATTTGGGTTCTGTCTGTTGCTTCCTTTGTTGTTGTTGTTGTTTTTTTTCCCATGGCCTTCAAATAATCAAAAACTGTTTTGTGAGCTAGTTTGCATACATCTGGGACTCTGGAGGATGTCTAAGTTTAGCTTCCTATCCTCAGAATTCCTAAAACACAGCTGGGAAGCTAAGGTATAATACCGTGGGGTTTTAAAGATGAATGGGAAGTACACAGAGGTTCAGGGTCAGAAGAGGCAGACAACAGGGAGGACGAGAGTGACAGCCCAGGGCTGCCCCTGTGACTGTTTCTGCACTGGCTGCTCCAGCACAGCGCTGGAAATGGGAGTGATAGAGAAGACTGAGGCGTGTTCATGATTTCAGTGAGCATTTCCAAAGTTCTATCACTAAGTCAAACGCCTTCTCTAAGGTTATAGTATCTACCCTCTATTAGGACAAGAAGTTTCTGTTAGTTTTCTCAGAGATTTCTTTGTTAAAAACAAACAAACAAACAAAAAACGACTAACCCATCAGTCAAGACCCTGATGCTGGAAAAGACTGAAGGCAGGAGAAGGAGACAACAGAAGATGAGATGGTTGGATGGTATCACCGATTCAACAGATATGGGTTTGAGCAAACTCCGGGAGACGGTGAAGGACAGGGAAGCCTGGCGTGCTGCAGTGCACGGGGTCACAAAAAACCGGACACGACCGAGCGACTGAACAACAGCAGCAAACCAAGTTGGATTTTATCGTGTCTATTTAAGAATCTATCTGGGATGTTTCTCTGGTTTAATCCTCAATGGACTTAAACACGTAAAAGATTTCCTAATATTCACCATTCTTGAAGTCCTAGGAAGAGCCCAAGAGATCATTTTTTTTCCCATGTGACGTGTGACAGACTGAATTTCCCAAAAATGGCTTAGAAAGATCTCGATTCCACTTGTTCTTCCAACAGCCAGCTTCTCATTTCTCCCGTGGAGAGACCGGGTTTTTGTTCCCTCCCTGGGAAGCCANAAATCCTTTCTCAGCGATACAACTGTTACTGTTCAAGCTTGAAAGATCACCCACTATTTGATGCTTGTGAAAAATGTGCAAGTGAAACTAGGTCTTCACTGGGGAAAAAAAAAAAAACAGAAAAAGGAAACTTTAGTAACAAGTTAAACAAAGCTCTTGTTTGGTACACAAACATAAACTAGATAAAGAGCAGGAAAATGGGATTATGTATTTAAGGCTTAGTTGAAGAAGAGTGGTATCTGGCTGTGTAACTGGGAAATGAGAATTCAACTTTAACAACAAATCTACAAACCCTAATTATACAAGAGTTATACCTTGGCATTTTGGATAGTCTATGAATTTCATAAACCCCTCCATTATACTAAGAGTACATTTCTCCATTGATGTCAAAAGTTTCTAACTATATCCCATACAAGGAGGGAATCATACAAACTTTGAATAAGAAATTTAAGGGATTACTAGAACAGCTGTTCATGAATACCTGTATACTTTGGTGACAAATATGATATATTAGAGGTAAATAGACACAGAACAGAAAATACTGCTCCTTCATATGTAAGGCTATAAGAATCTATGTGGGAACAAAATGAGGAAATTATTACTTTTCAAATTTGTCATTGTAAGATACCCATCTTGCTTAGAAAAGCTTATTTTTAATTGTTCTTTGGGGGCAGAAGGCCCTCTAGTAGTCAGCAAATGTAGACTTGAGGAAATTGTCCATGGCAGGAGGTTGTAAGAATCTGGCCATTGGCAATGTTAAGCATAATAAGGGTTGGACAATCGCTTATTAAGATAGTGTAGAATATTTAAACGTTAAATGGAAAGTTGGCTTTGACAACTTTTAAGGTCCTTCTAGTCTTAAGGTGATCAGTTCTGGGTGTTCTTTGGAAGGAATGACGCTAAAGCTGAAACTCCAGTACTTTGGCCACCTCGTGCGAAGAGATGACTCATTGGAAAAGACTCTGATGCTGGGAGGGATTGGNGTGTTCTTTGGAAGGAATGACGCTAAAGCTGAAACTCCAGTACTTTGGCCACCTCGTGCGAAGAGATGACTCATTGGAAAAGACTCTGATGCTGGGAGGGATTGGGGGCAGGAGGAAAAGGGGATGACAGAGGATGAGATGGCTGGATGGCATCACTGACTCGATGGACACGGGTTTGGGTGAACTCCGGGAGTTGGTGATAGACAGGGAGGCCTGGCGTGCTGCGATTCATGGGGTCGCAAAGAGTCGGACACGACTGAGCCACTGAACTGAACTGAACTGAGTCTTAAGATTCTATGATTCTAAGGCCTGCCTCTGTGTATTGTGAATACTGCCTGGTTGGAGGCAACTACCCATAATCCTTTCTGAGCTACCAAATAAGCCTTAAATATCATATGGCAGGGTCCTGTTACCATTTTACCAAGAGTGTTTCCAAATGATGTGAAAGTCAAATAAGGGAGAGTTAGGAGAATATCTCTCCTTTTTAGCAGGCACTACCTGATGTGGCAGAATTGCATATGTCGATAATGACTATACTGAAACCAAGTTTCATTCTTTCTGATTTTTCTCCTACTGTTTTCCTCCTTCTGTACTGCATTTTCCCCATTGCTTATGAGAAAAGTAATCACAGACTGTCATTCTAGCACCTGCCTTCCAAATAAAGGTATATTTCATCATCCGCAGACATTCACCATAATGGAAATACCAAAGGAAATAATAAATATGGTTAAAGCTTTGGAAGACTCAAATTAACTGAATTCTTTTATGAATGTCTGATAATATTTGCTTCCCAGCTGCTCTCCAAGAAAGAAAGAAAAACCAACTATTGCTCAAGGGCTACTAAAATTTATAATGAAAATTAGTGGGAAAAAAAAAAAGATTATACAGCCAAGTATTCAGAAATTCTTCAATTTCATCAATTGGGTACTTTCCTTGAGCTCCTGTGCCATTATTGTTTACATATATATGATTTTATTTTCTTTCTTTACCATTCAACTTTGAATTTCAATGGAAAATGAATATCCTTTCATACCATCATTGGAACCTTAAAAAATGTTTGTGAAAAGAGAATACAAACAGTGCCTATTCTATGATCCTAAGAAAACTGCCCACTTAAAGGCAGCTATGGCAATTTACAGACCTTCATTTAGCTCTGATAAATGATTTACAAAAGTGGAACAATGCTTTGCAACAACTTTAGAAAAGAAGTAAAGGCAAAAAAAAACTGATTTAATTTCTAAAGAGATAGTATGTCCCTTTTAGAGAAAAGGATTAGCTTCCAAATGAATGAATGTCTTATGTATGAAAAGAGATAAATTCTAATAATGGGCTAGCCTGTTAGAACCTGCTCCTCTTAAGCAGGACAAAAACAGGCACAACAATGCTATAGCACAGACCTTTGAATAGAAAGCATTGTGAGGAAAACATGTCTTTTCATTAACAAATAAAATCTTTCTCTACCCCTATTAAAGGTATGCATATTTCAATTTAACAGAAGTGGGAGTTCTGTGGTGAATATGTAGCACAATAATTGAGTTTGGTAAAAGGAGGCTTGAAACATAGTGTTAGAATGGAGTAAAATAAGTTGAAGACTGAATATTTCAAACCCTTGCCCAATAATATACATATTGCAGGATTGTAAGCGGTGGAAAAGCTCTACAATCTATTCTTTGGTCTATACTTGAACACTAGAGAAAACGGGTCTTGTAAGAAAGCATGAGCAGTAAAATAGATAGGTATAGAGCAGAAACAATTATGATTAAAGAATGAAAATCAGCCACAGGAGGCATCGCTCTTCCCAGTCAGCCTGGGAAATTCTTCCTATCAGGACTCATTCCTTTAGGCCCTGAATATCATTTTAGGTTCAAGAGCTCCCTACAAAAAGGGACTTAAGCTCAGAAAGCGTAAATCCTTAAATTATTAGCAGCAAACATATCAGCAGGGATTATAACCATCTGTTCTCACTTCTAGAACTGTACTCAGAGTTGCCTAAAGAAGGAAGTAGCTTTCTGGTGGAGGGAAAGGGAATGTCTAAAGAAGAGAGGGAAAGAGCCAAAGATAAACTGTGCCTACTTCACTAAGGTGCCAAGAACCTTGCTCTGACTGACAAACCTGGAAAAAATGCATAGAGCCAATGCAAATTTCATAACAAAACTGCATTTAAGTACACTGTATGGTAATCATGTGTTTATATACATCTCTCTGATAGATTGTAAGCTTTTGCAGGGAAGAAACAATGGCTTAAATTTCTTTGAATCCCCATTAACTGGCATATAATCGATTTTCAATTGATATGTGTTAATTTTTTTCATTCAGCCAATATATATTCAATGGAACATAGAAAACCTTAGTTATTGAGTTTAGTTCCATTTTCAAAACTTCCCAAGAAGAGAGGATGCTAATTATTCATTTGAAGTGGGAATGGGATACTTTTGTTTGTCACCAAGCAGGATTTGGGGCAGAACAGGGTTGAAAGATATTCAGCTTTGTCCGGAGCACTTTTGGACAAGTCACACTGGTAAATATGATGCTATGTAGAGAGTTACTGTAAGCCCAAGGCATAAGGTTAGTCAGGGAGGGAAATGAGAACAATAAAGATGAAGATGATGATAAATAATAAAAATAATAGTAGTAGTTAATATTGATTAGCACTTACTATGTACCAGGTGCTGTTCTAGGCACTGTATAAATATTAATTCATTGGATTTACACAAGAACCCATAGTATTTTAGTTGCTAAGCCGTGTCCGACTCTTGTGACCCCATGGACTATAGCCCACCAGGATCCTCTGTCTATGGGATTTCCCAGGCAAGAATACTGGAGTGGGTTGCCATTTCCTTCTCCAGGGGATCTTCCCAATCCAGGGACTGAACCCAGGTCTCCTATATTACAGGCAGCCTCCAGCATTGCAGGTGGATTCTTTACCAACTGTGCCACCAGGGAAGNCTATGGGATTTCCCAGGCAAGAATACTGGAGTGGGTTGCCATTTCCTTCTCCAGGGGATCTTCCCAATCCAGGGACTGAACCCAGGTCTCCTATATTACAGGCAGCCTCCAGCATTGCAGGTGGATTCTTTACCAACTGTGCCACCAGGGAAGCCCCATAAGAACCCTATAAGGTAGGTATAATTATTGCTGTCATTTTACAAATCAGAAAACTGAAACTGAAAGAATTTAAGTAATTTACCCAAGAATTCTATAGCAGTCTGACTCCACAGTCACCATCTTAACCCTTAAATGACCCTGGGGAGTAGGATTTTTGAGAGATCTACTTTGGCCAAATATCTTCGGTGTATTACTTAAATAATATTCATGTTTCAAACCAACTTGTCTGTCCTTGAAGAGCTCCTCAGGACGAAGGTTGGTATGGACTCAAAGTGAGTCATTTCAAGGGTATTCTGTTCTTGAATGGATTATTTGTCCTCTTTCTCTGTGAGAAGCTTAGCAGTTTTGGCAGTGGGTGAATATAGGAAGATTGGCCCCATTTCCCACACCTGGCATCAAGTTCAGGGCATGTAGGAGTAGAGAATATTTTTAGATTCTTATTGGTGCAATGTAAAATCTGTCTGTACCTTGGAAATTCTGATGCCTCCTAGGGGCATTTGTGGGCCACTGCAGGTGTTAACAAGTCTTAACTTAGAAGTCAAAGTCACTCAGTCCTGTCCAACTCTTTGTGACTCCATGAGCTATAGTCCATGGAATTTTCCAGGCCAGAATTCTGGAGTGGGTAGCCTTTCCCTTCTCCAGGAGATCTTCACAACCCAGGGATTGAACCCAGGTCTCCCACGTTGCAGGCGGATTCTTTACTAGCTGAGCTACAAGGGAAGCCCAAGAATATGGGAGTGGGTAGCCTATCCCTTCTCTAGGGGATCTTCTCAACCCAGGAATCAAACCTGGGGTCTCCTGCATTGCAGGCGGATTCTTTACTGCCTTAACTTAGAAACTCCCCTGAATAAATTTGCAAATGGAGATAACAGGAAAGTATGTAAATAAATTCTAATTAAAGATTTGCTCTTTGTGAATAGCCTCCCTTTTGTTATCTGTTCTCCCTAATAGATATGATTTGGTAAGGATAGATAGTAATACTGTGTAGTGTGATGGCTTTTACAGTTAGTTTTAATTTATAAAGAATGGTAAGTCAAAAAAAAAAAAGATTGGTAAGTCAAACACTGTACATAACCTAATGATTCAGGTCAAAGTTAAGATTCAGGTTGTTGGCTTATTTCCTTTTTTTTTTTTTTTTAATGTACAAAACTTTGTATCCCCCAAAGCTTTGATTTGTATATCTAAATGGCAGTTTTTCTGTGCCATTGTGCATGCTATTTATCAGAAGAAAGCAGTAGCTGAGGTACTATTCAGAAGCATGAATCCACATACACAGAATTTCCAAATGGTGGCTCAGAGGTTAAAGTGTCTGCCTGAAGTGTGGGAGACCCAGGTTCGATCCCTGGGTCGGGAAGATCCCCTGGAGAAGGAAATGGCACCCCACTCCAGTACTCTTGCCTGGAGAATCCCATGGAGGGAGGAGCCTGGTAGGCTACAGTCCATGGGGTCACAAAGAGTCGGACACGACTGAGCAACTTCACTTTCACTTCACTAGATTTATGTATTCCCAATTGTGGACATTAATTTTAAGATTTCTTAAAGATGTATTTCAGTAGACCTTTGTTTTGTAGTATGACAGCTAGAACTGAGAAGTAATTAAAATCAAGTTTTGTGGTTTATCTTTCAACATACCACATGGCCCTTGCTGAGAAATTAGATGATTGGTCAAAACAAAGCAAAACATACAAAATCAAACCTTCCAAACCCAGTATCTGCAGAAAAGAAGGCAGAAACTTCTCCAGGACAGAGAAAAGCTTTTTGGACCTTCCAAATCAATTTCAAAAGACTTTTGAGTTAAAAAATGTTAAGAAAGTAACCTATTTTAAAAGCCAAGTGAAAGATTTTAAAATATCCCCATTGTTTTAAAAATGTACTATTAGCTCAATTGTGTTTTTTGTAAGTGAGCACTTTAGTTTAAATTTTGGGTTCTTCAGTAAATTTTAAGTACAATTTTCCTCTTAGCTTTCAGAGTGATGATTTCCTAGAATAAAGAAAATCTCTCTTTGTGAGTCCAGGGATAGGGACTACTTTTATTTATAACCATGGGCAGGACCAATGCAGGATCTTTTGGAAAACCACATTATTAGAATACTTTTCTTTGCATTTTTCTCTAATTAACAAATAATATTATTTCTATTGGATAAAATTGTGATAAACTTTGAAATGCACCTGCCCCCCATAAAGAGAGACTAAGTGTTCTGGCTAACATACTTTTCTAGATTATATCTGCCTTTTTTTCTTTTTAATTGAAGTATAGTTGCTTTACAATGTTGTATTCATTTCAGGTGTACACCAAAGTGATTCAATTATATATAAATATATATATATTCTTTTTTCAAATTATTTTCCATTATAGGTTATTACAAGATATTAGATCTAGTTCCCTGTGCTATACAGGAGGTTCTTGTTGTTTATCTGTTTTATATATAGAATTTGTATCTGTTAGCCCAAAACTCCTAATCTATCCCTCCGCTACTTTTTCTTTGGTAACCATAACTCATATGTCTGTGAGTCTGTTTCTGTTTTGTGAATAAGTTCATTTGTACCTTTTTTTATATTCCACATATAAGCAATATTATATTGTATTTGTCTTTTTCTGACTTATTTCACTTAGTATGATAATCTCTAGGTCTATCCATGTTGCCGCAAATGGCATCATTTTATTCTTTTTATGACTGAGTAATATTCCATTGCATATATATATATATACACATACACACACCACATCTTCTTTATCCATTCGTCTGTTGATGGACATTTAGGTTGCTTCCATCTCTTGACTGTTGTAAATACTGCAGCTATGAACACTGGGGTGCATGTATCTTTTTGAATTAGAGTTTTCATCTTTTTTGGATACATGCCCAGAAGTAGGATTACTGGTTCATATGGTAAGTATATTTTTAGTTTTTTAATGAACCTCCATACTGTTTTCTATAGTAGCTGCCCCAATTTACATTCCCACCAACAGTGTAGGAGGGTTCCCTTTTCTCCACATCCTCTCCAGCATTTATTGTAGACATTTTAATGATGGCCATTCTAACTGCTGTGAGATAATACCTCATTGCAGTTTGATTTGCAGTCTCTAATAATTACTGATGTTGAGCATCTTTTCATGTGCCTGTTGGCCATCTGTATGTTTTCTTTGGAGAAATGTCTACTTAGGTCTTCTGTCCATATCTGCATTTTATTATCACTGAACTATTTCACAACTCCATAAGCTGTAGAAAATTAACAACAATGCAAATAGTTATTCTCCACAGAAATGCAGGTCAGTTGTGTCTGACAGTGCAGTTGAACAATTCTTATCATATTGACCTGTTTTGCCACCTCTTTGTAAATATATTTATTTGCCAATATATGTGTGGTTTTTAAAATTTTTCTTTGAAGCAGTAGTAAGGTCTTACTGTCCCCTTATTAATTACTGAGTTAAGTAAAATTGTTGACACGTATTTATTTTATATCTGTGTGAATCATGACTTTACTCTTTAAAAGAATATCCTTTAATGTTGCCATTTCTTATCCTCCACATGTTACCTAAAGTTCTTCCATGTAGACTACTTAAGAATATACTTCTAAAGTGGAATTTCAACATGCTATATGTAGTTAAATGGGTTTTGAATGTCTCATATCTTTACAAGGTTAATTCTACTAGCTTTGTTTTTTTTCATTTCATCAGGCACTTGAACTCTCCTGTGGAGGCTGTAATAAATATTTCAACCATAAAAGTGCAAATAGCATTAAACTAAAAACTGATGCCTAGGAGGCTTATGAAGATTACATTTAGATAAAATCAAACTATTACCAATTTAGGTGATTTTTTTTCTATCCTTACTTCATTATATAGAACTATCTCTTATTGTTTTTTTGTTTTCAATGAGCTTTACGTATTATTTCTGACTACGGGCTTTTAAAAATGATGTCTGTCCAACAGACTTACTTATTTGGATAAATCCTACAAATGAATACTTAGGTTACATGCATAATCTGGTTTCAGATTTGCATGTATACAATGGAAATAAAGCAAGGCACTCTGATTTTAAGACATTTATTTTGGTGTATCTATGGAATTACCTCAAAATGTCAAGTTAGCTCCTTTTCTACAGTTATACAATTTCTTCAAGGTGCAGAGCAGGAGAAGACTGACAAATACCATTAGATTCTTGCTGCAGTTCTTGTTTATAGGCAGACTTTGACTTTACTAAAAGACTGTATATGAAACTATCCCAGTATACAGATTCGACATTTGAAATCTGTTTCAAGCCAGATTGCTACCTGGTTACTGGGTTGAGTTACTGGAAGAGTTGCCACATAGCCATGTGATCCACTTCATCTCTATTCTTCATTTGACCTCAGTTAAGTCTTGTTTCCATAAGTTCACTTTGCACTTATCTTTTTATATTTAAGCTTTTCCAGGCTCACAAGGCAAGTGAGTGGCAAAACAGGGAACAAAACTCCCAAGAGAATCCAAAAATATTAGAGGCTTCCATCTTAGAACAGTGATGTCATCAGGAAGATTTTTTTTTTCCTTCCCACAAACACCTAAAATAACTTCTTAGGATAAACTTTCTTGAAGGGTAGAAAGGATAATTTCAAATTTTTATCTACTTAATTTGGATAATTTTAGAAAGAAAGAGCAAAAGTGGAGTTAACAATATATAACTTCTATGCTGTTAAAACTATTAGCACAACAACTATCAGACAAGATCCTGAGAAACTAAGTGAAGGGAAGTACTAGGAGAACGCATTTTGTAAGCAACTTATCTGTCAAGCAGCATTTGACACCAGAATGAAGGAAGGTCTTGTGGGGTTTTGTTCAGTGTCTTTTAGGATTTAGATGGGTTTTTATAATTAGTAGAAGATCAGGTAAATTCTATTAGAAATGCTGTGGGGGATTATTAAGCACTTTTCACTTGCTCAATGTGTTCACATAGCTTCTGGTTATTTTAAAGAAAATTCCTTGTCACAGACTATTTTGCATTCTCTTACAATTTTAATTCATTCTACTTCACATTTCTCACTGTTTTTCCTCTTTTCTTGACAGTTCTGTTTAACTGTCACTCAGTATTCTATACAGTGCAGAGGGTATTACAAAAGTTGACTTGTTTAAGATAAATGAGCCCCTGATTGTCGTACAAGAAGCCAATTGCTAGGGCATGTTTTCTTCCATAGTCTTTTTTTGTTAAATTAATTCATTCAGATGCTTCTTTTTACATTGGAAAATTGCTTGTTTCTAGGTGAACCATGTAAAACATAGTCTTCATTACTGAATATGTTCATGTGAATGATCAAGGTGAAAATACTGATATATTAAAACTTATGCTTATTTGATAACTCTATCAGAATGTCATTACCAAATCTGTGATCATTTGTACACATCCAGAAACAACTGCAGCTACTGAAAGAACTGATTTTCTTCAATACCCATCCATCCAAAGCTATTGCTTTTTAAAACAGTCCCAGCTAATGACTGGGACTTGAAAAGAAATATATTCATTTTATAAAGTTCCTTTATAAACAGCCATAGGGTTGGTTTGTTTTTTAGCTTTTGATTTTTTCTTACTGCGATTATATTCACATAACATAAAATGTATCATTTTAACTATTTTAAAGTATACAATCCAGTAGTTTCTAGTATATGCAAAAAAAAATTATGCAATCATTGCCATTATCTCATTCCAAGGCATTCCCATTACTCCAAAAAGAAAATCTGTGTCCATTAAGCAGTTACTGCCCATTCCTCCCTAAGCTCCAACTCCTAGCAACCACTAACCTACTTTGTCTGTATGGATTTGTCTTTCCTGGACATTTCATATAAAAGGAATAATACAGTACGGGGCCTTTTGTGTCTGGCTTCTCTCACTCAGCATAACGTTTTCAAGGTTCATTCTTGTAGCATGTATCAGTACTGTATTCCTTTTTATGGTTGGATAATAATCTGTTGTATGGATATACCACATTTTGTTTATTCATTCATCAGGTGATAAACACTGGGTTGTTTCCACCTTTTGGCAAGAATAATGCAACTATGAATATTCAAGTACAAGGTTTTGTGTAGACATTTGTCTTCCATTCACTTGGGCAGATACTAATGAGTAGAACTCCTGGGTCATAATGGCTCAGAGGTTAAAGCGTTTGCCTCCAATGCGGGAGATCCGGGTTCGATCCCTGGGTCAGGAAGATCCCCTGGAGAAGGAAATGGCAATCCACTCCAGTATTCTTGCCTGGAGAATCCCATGGACAGAGAAGCCTAGTAGGTTACAGTCCACGGGGTCGCAAAGAGTCGGACATGACTGAGCGACTTCACCTCACCTTACCTCAAACTATTTGAGGACTTGCCAGACAGTAGCAGCACCATTTTACATTCCTACCTGCAGTGTGTGAGAGTTCCAATTTCTCTTCATCCTCATCAAAACTTGTTATTATGTCTTTTTCATTATAGTCATTCTAATAGATGTGAAGAAGTATTTCATTGTAGTTTTGATTTGCATTTTCCTAATGACTAAGAATTTCAAACATCTTTTCATGGGCTTATTAGGCATTTTCATATCTTCTTTGGAAAAATATCTGTTTAAACCTTTGCCCATTTTTAAACTGGGTTCTTTTCTTAGCATTATGTGGATAAATGTGACATAAAGAGAATAAACTTTGGAATTATACATGGGGTTTCCAATCCTGCTCTCAATAACGGGGAAGGCAATGGCACCCCACCCCAGTACTCTTCCCTGGAAAATCCAATGGATGGAATAGCCTGGTGGGCTGCAGTCCATGGGTTCGCTAACAGTCGGACAGACTGAGCGACTTCACTTTCACTTTTCTCTATCATGCATTGGAGAAGGAAATGGCAACCCACTCCAGTATTCTTGCCTGGAGAATCCCAGGGATGGGGGAGCCTGGTGGGCTGCCGTCTATGGGGTCACACAGAGTCGGACACGACTGAAGTGACTTAGCAGCAGCAGCAGCAGCAGCTCTCAATAACCTTGGATAAATTCCTTAATAACAAGCCACAGTGTCCTACCTATAAATAGTACTGGCTCCATGTATTTGAGAATTAGATGTGTGACACAATCAATCAAGAGCAGTCATTATTATTGATAATTTTTAACATTATCTGAAATGAATCCCTTATTTTTAAAATGCTATTGATTAATTCATTCATATATTAACTGGTGATATTTTGAACCCACTATGTGTTTGATATTTTGATTATTCCATCATCTGCCATTAAAGAATTAGAGAGTTTAGCAGATAGGAAAAGCTGAATATGTAAGCAAATGCTACATATTTGGACCTTCCAAATGCTACAGTGAGGTAAATATTTTAATTGCAAGAGGTACAGGGAACTCTTGGAGGTCTGAGGAATGATTGGGGCTTTGTGTCTAGGCCACTAATAACCTATTTGTTTGAAAAAATAGGTTGTAATTCTTTGCTTCATATGTTAGTGAAGTTAAGTGCCAAAACAGAACCCCACAGAGTGAAATTCCCTTTTTATTACCTATGAGAACTGGCAAATGAGAATTAGAGGCTAAATATACTACAATTATGATCTTTAGCTCTTATTCAGAATAATGGAAATACTAGGATCCCATGTTTTCTTTAATCTTAATGCCTACTCAGGCCTTATCTGGGAAACAATGAAACCAATGCCCTTCAGGAATTCTGAGAGCTGACTGAGCCAGCTAAGTTACATGCCTGGTACTTATGCCCTTAGAGATGCAAAAATAGAAGGCCAAGGACACTTGGTCAGTGTTTACTTTTACAAATTTAATAATTGTATATATAAAATATTTACTAGTGGAAAAATAATGATTTTTCCATTTCCACATATATTGTAGTTTTTGAAACTACAATATATTGTATTTTTTGAAGACATAATTTTCTCTGCTTTTTCTATCTAGAGAGCCAGAACAAAGAGTTTAAAAGATACCAAAATTTCATCTTATTAAGAATTAACTAATACTATACTGTTTCTATACCCCCACACATGTACTATTTTATTCCATTAAATATTTATATAGCTAAGATATAATATGACTGTAGTTCCAGTTATAGTATTAAGGTTTTGAATGCCAAGACTAAGACACTTTGCTTTTCTCACTATTTGAAATGACTCTGAAGTTTCTCCACCTTGCGGAATAATTATTATATATATATTATATCATATATTATATATATCCATATATACATATATATACATATGTATGTATGTGTATTTTACCTTTGTGTGTTTGGTCACTAAAATTCACCTCATAAGAGGGAACAGGACTTAAATTACAACTTATCTTCTACTGAATGTAATTGTTTTAAGACAAACTGAAGTACATTTCCAGCTCTTACAAAATTGGCAAGACACAAGTGAAATACCACAGAGATATGAGATCTGTGAACCAGAAGTCAGATATCTGTAACTTCAGCTTCTTTCCATGTAGCTTTGCTCTCCACTCACTCCATTATATTAAAAATTGAACAGGGAGACTAGGCTTTCCAGACACACAGATCTAATCTAAGCTTCCAACTATCTACGTGATGGACCTTCCCAGTGCTACAGCACTGAAAAGGAATTAGTCTTAAGAAAATTTGCAAAGTGATATGTTAAACTCATTTTTGTACCTTTACAATACTCAAAGTATGACCTAAATATACATGTGATTCACTTTCTTCAAAGCATATTCATGAAAAGTTGAATTACAAAATATAGTATTTGGAGAATCAACCTTATTTTCCTATTGGCTTGTATTTTATTTTCAGAGATGTCAGCTCTCACATTAACATCTTAGCTTTCCAGTATTTTTATCCTTTAACCTCTCTGTTAAGCAGTCTAAAGCTCATAAACAAATACTTAAATGTTTTGGGGAACCTTTGAAAGGAACTTCACAGGGAATTGGCTTTCCTGAGTGCAAAAATTATTTTGTAACACCTCTAGTTCTTAAGTCTTCTGGTTTCCTAATCATCAAATAAAGAGAGTAATCTTAGGTAATGTTTGCCATTAAGAGAGTATGTCTTATTGTTTAGAAGAAAAATAAGGCTAGATTCGTTTGCAGTCTTATGGTCAAAACACCAAGAATTTCCAACCATGAACATATTTTCTTGACTTGTCCTGCTACTAGGAAACACAAGGTAGTAATGAAGTATAAAGAACATTCTGTACACCTTCTATTATTACATCTGTAGTTACTCATTGCCAAGGGACTACTGGCAAAGGTATACCATACTAACATAGAACACTGAAATAAGAACACTAAGATTTTGAAATGAGTTGAGAATTAGTCTCACACTAACTGTGTCAAGTTGGCAGTTTCTATTTTGTTAATATTAGGAACAACATTGTGTCCCCATTGGTGATAGGATTACCCATTCCTCCATGTGACACATCAAATGCGTGAGGTTGCTGCTGCCTTTCATTAGCTGTAAAAATGATCTAGGGCTGAAGATGGAAGTAAAGAATGGTAGGTCCAGAAACCCCTCTTTCTAGTAAAACCAAAGATACTCATCAAAGATGATTCACACACTCCAAAAGACAGGTACTTCTAAATTATTTTCTTTGTACATTTTCCAGATTTGTTTTTACTCTTTCTTCCCTTTGGACCATTTCACTAATGAATAGAAGAGAAGAGAGAGCCAATGATAATTTTAGATTCAACATTAAAATGCAGATGACTTGGATAGATTACCTATTCCGATGAAAATAGTCTGTTTAGTGAAAGCTTTTTCCTTGTTAGCATATTGAGGGTAGAGGTGGGGTACAGTAATAAGAACTCTGAATGTAGAAATTACTGTCACTGTGACTATAAGCAGGTAAATTAATCTCTCTGTACCTCAGTTTCGCTTATCTGTGAAACAGTATTGAAAATGCTCATCTTCCAGGATTGTAGTAAGGATCAAGGGGGAAAAGAGCATGGGAACAGGTTTTATAAAATGTAAAAATGAAGAGCTTTTGGTGGTGGATATAGTCTTTGCTCTCTTGTGTCACTGCTCAGTTTATTTTTTTATTTTTTGGCCATGCCACACTGACCTGCATCTTCTGCAGTAAAAGCACGGAGTCCTAACCACTAGACCACCAGAGAATTCCCTTTGCTCGGTTTAGACTCCATGATCCATGAAGATTATTAATTACTTGAGTCTACCTCCACCTCTCTTGCCCTCACGTCTTCTATGCCCTTTTTTACTCTGTTCTTGACATATTATCAACCCTGTATTGATTACATTTTTACAGTACAACAACAACAAAAAGGGATGGACGATGAATTTAACCTGAGCTCTACTCTTCATTAACTTTTGGGAAGTCAGTGTTTCCAAGCCTCAGTTCCTCACCTAAGAAAGAAAGGGATGATGACACTTCACCCACTTGTTGTGAAGATTAAGTTCAATAGCACCTGTACACGACAGCACAAAACCTGGCACACGGTAAGTGAGAACTATTATTAACAGTATTTATAATCCATGATGATTATTTTTTTCTCTGCTGAGCACTCAGACCTGACACTAATTTACAAATGTTCATTTCCAAATATATGTGTATGTTTGCTATAAAAATATTTTAAAATTTTGATTTAATATTCTCATTTAATAACCTTATTGTTTTTAAACCCTATCTTCTTTTCCTTAATACCTTGAAGAGCCAAGAGCTTTCAAATTAACACTTATTCACAGTACAGCAAAGAATTTTTAAAAAGAATATAAAACTATGGCCTTAAATCTATCCTGAATGTATAAAACATGACATAGAAGAAGTACAAATAAAAACATGTGAATAAAAGTATTCAGATTCAGAGGAGAACAATGTTTGTAATGACATTATATGAATGATTCTGCTACCTGACTGACACAGCTAGTAGCTAAGTAATATCTTCCTCAAACCTCACTCTACGGTTCCACAAGTTTTGATGTTTACCTTCAGATTTAGAACACGTTAGTCAAAACTCTTATAAAAATGAGCTTCTGGTTACAAAAGAAAAATCCACCTTAACCTTAGTGTAACTCAAGGCATTTAAACAATTCTCCACGGCATTCTAAGACCTCTGTGTTATCCAATGAATGGTATTTTAGTAAAACAATGAAACATTCCATGTTCCTTCTTATTACCATCCATCATCCCACAGCTGTAAAATTGCCAACTGCTGGGAAAAAGGGAACAAAATCAGTCCTCCCCAGCTGCACAGAGAAAAAGCTTAAGATCTCCCTGCCACATCATTTCTGGGATCTCAGCAGGCTGGAATCAAAGTACCGTTTTCCATGACATAACACCCCTAGCTAGCCTTATAAACATGTCAAAAAGCACCTACTCTATGATTTACTCTTGTTGCTACTGAGAAAGAAGTGTCTGTGAGAGAAGTGGTAGAAGAGACAATACAAGATAACAACAGTGATGTAAACAGTGGCTACTGAATGCCATGCACTGGCTACCCTGCTTTTAAGCCTCACAATAACTGTGTAAGGTAGACACTGATCTCATTTCTGTAGAGAAAATGTTCTTGCTGCAGTGGCAGCAGACTCGCTGTTTTTCATAGAACAGGATTTCTATAATATGATCTATTGATAAAACCCCTCAGCTATGGGAGGACAAACAGGCTGACCATTAATGTCAGAACTAGGGCTTCTCATGAAGCCTCTAATATGGGCTATTTCCTGTGCCAGATCCACAAAGGAACCCCCAGTACCATAGGGTGCTTCCTTTAAAGCTTCCACAATATTACAGTGGAGTGATGGGCAGGTTTTGGGGGGCTCTGACTTTCTTACATATGTAAATTCTTAGAGAAAAGCTGTAAATATAAGGATGGGGAAGAATTTAGAGCCACAAAGCCACCAATGCTCCTGCCCCCATTTCACTATATGTTCTTTTTTGAGAAACATTGCTGAGTGTTAGCACGGCGGTTGAAAGAAATGATTCACTTACCACCATCCACCCTCCTATACCCTCCTTGTGAATCTCACAAGCTCAGAGGCTGAAGACAAGAAGCTTTTCTCTGTTCTCTCTCATCAGGGAACTCACTGAGTGACCTGGTGGCTGTCATGAGAGAGGCAGCCCAGTTGTCTGTGTCCCCTGCCACAGAGATGTGGCTGACTTTGTCATGTAGATGGAGAATTCCTTGGTTGGCCACTCCACCTACTTAGGTGGGTGTTAGACCTGTGAAATGAAACTTGCCAGTTTGGTCAGGGATGTGCTGCCCTTTGTGTGAGAAGCCCTCTTTCTTGAGGCTGGAGGCAAGTTGAATCTGAGCGCTAATGACACAGTTGGCCATGCCTTTCATTTCTTGCAACCATTGTTTTTTGCAAATCTGGGCTGGTCTCAGGGATTAAGGCAATCAGGACTCCACTGAGAATACATAGGGTGGATCAAGATCTTCAAGTGCAATTCCACCCTTTTGGCTCCATCAGCATCTTTGTAGAACCATAGTGAAGGCTCCCACATGCTCACATGTGGGACCATAGGACTTACATAGGCATAGGACTATGTAATGTTCTTGGCATAGGACTGGCAGAGATAAACACAAATGCCCTCTTTAATGAAGTGCTACACAACCCAGACATCCTTGTTACCATCACCAATGGCAAAGCCCCTGATCATCTGGCAGAAGATCATATAGAATGGTTGTATTTTAAGACTTCTGCCATCAGCAGACCAGGTCAGAAAGGGGCACTGGGGTGGCTCTGCCTTGCTGCTGGTACCGATAACATCTTACTTCAAGTCTGGATATTGAGGCCTGCAATGGCACGGGGGCAGCAGTGGCTGAGGCTGAAGCACTGGGAATTGATGATGTCCTACCAGCTAGTGTATAAGGATGCTTGCTTTTATTGAGGGGCCACAGCTAGGCCTAGCTGTCCTTGCCCTCAGAAGCACAGAGGGATCCCTCTGGAGAGACAGTCACAGTGGTCAGGTAGTCTGGGGGGCTGATATGATTAGTCTTCAGTTTGTAGTTTACCAGGCTTCATATCTTGACCAGCTTGTCCCAGGCACAGGAGACAGTGATGGGATTGCTGCTATTGAGTGAGAAGCATATGCAAGACACCCCTCTCAGTGGCTCTCACTCTAGACAGTGTATTTGCAAATACACAGAATATATAATAAAAACTTCCGGGATTTTCTCTTCAGCCTTAGAAAGTGTTGCTAGAATTGGCATAGGATTGGCAGAGATAATCTGCCAACCTGAAAGTTTATATTCAGAAGATTTACTTAAAAAAAAAAAAACAGAGAAGCTATCACTTTTAAATGCATACCCATGAATGCTTTATAAGGCTCTTGAGAACTCTGGTAATTTAGTTTGGTTGATCAGAGTCATTCAGGTTGTCTCACAGGTCATGAGACAAATCAAATGTGGCCTATTCTGTGCCACTCATGTTTTGGGGGCCTCTAAGCTTGTATCTGTCCTCAGGACTCTACCCTGAAATTATCCTGTAAGACTCAGGTTGCAAGAAACAGTTGAAGAAACAAGAGTCCAGTGTCGTAGTCTGTTTGGGCTGCTAGAAGAAAGTATTATAGACTGGGTGGATTATAAAGGACAGAGATTTATTACTCAGAGTTTTGGAGGCTGAACGTCTGAGATCCAGGTGTCAGCCTGGTCAGGTACTGGTGAAAGCCTTCTTCCAGGTTGCAGACTGCTTGCTGTGTCCTCACAGGACAGAAGGAGAGCTAGAAAGCTGTCTGGCTGCTTCTTTTCAGGGCACTAGTCCCATTCATGAGGGCTCCACTCTCATGACCTAATCACTTCCCAAAGGCTCCATCTCCATGTACCATCACACTGGAACTAAGGCTCAACAGAAAAATTTAGGGGTGGGGACACAAACATTCAATACATTGCAGCCTGCAGGCTCTCCTTTCACTAATGCACCTAAGTATAATGGCAGAAAGTTACTAACATCTTACCTCATACAAACTTGTTTTCAGTCTGGTTGACATGTCTCTAGAATATCTAGGTTACTTTCTATTTGACTAATACCTGAACCCAATGAACTTAGTTATAAAAAATTATTTCATCATTTATTTGAAACAATATTGATTCAAAAACCCATTAATGAGTAGAAACTAGTATATGTTTGTTGAATGAATATTGCACTATCTTCCACTTGGGAGCCCCAGCTTGACTTCAAAGTAATAGCATTATTTCTACTTTTGTTACTTCCTGGCTGCTGTCCTAATCATTTCAGTTACCCCAATGCTACTCTGCACCCTGCCAACTTAGCCCAGCTAACAAGATTATCAGGCTGGCTAACTGGTTCATGGTCCCTGGTGGCCCTATCCTATATCAGGGCATGTCAACACTTTAGGTAACAAAGTAAGTATATTCTGGAGCCTTTTATTTATTTTTGATTTGGTTTGATTAGAAGTATCAGAAGAAAATATAAAATTAAAGAATCAGAATGCTCTCCTATTTCCCTATTCTCCATTCATGCCTCCACATGAATCCCAACATGGTACTTGCTGTCTGAGACACTCTGTGTCTTTTTCAGAAGAAGATGAGGTGAGGACAAATGGTGAAAGTAATTTACATCCTCTCCCTATTCCTGTGTTGCTGTCGTTCAACCAAATACCTGCTTGAACACCTTCTTCTGGCTCAGGTAAGACACTAGATCCTAAGGATACAAAGATCACACAGTGCCTGTCCTCCTGGGAGATACAAACAAGTAAAAGTTCACAGGAAAGTGCTATGAGAAGTGTGAGCCTAGAGGAAAGAGCATTTAAGTCTGCCTTAGGGTGAGAGGCCATTCTTAAGAGGGGAAAATTATTATTCATTCTACTGGCTGGCAAGCAGAAGATACCAGGAACTAAACTCAGGTTCTTATTTTTTACCCTCTAAAATCCATTTAACAATAGTACCCATTTACTGTCAAAGCTGGTTTCTATGTGATAATGCCACAAATATGATTATGCTAACCTCTCCTACTGCTCACCTTACACTTTATATCTGAAGGTCATGGTACTAAAATCTGGCATGAATGTTTTCAAGGAATCTGGTTATCATGCTTGACTATAATTCAAAAATTGAAGATTAAAAAAAAAAACAAGTTTATAGGCATATCTTGGGATGACCATGGAGTTGGAGGAGTGAATCATCAGAGGAAGACAGAAGAAGCACTATGCAAGCATAGCCTCACTGTAAGAGAATTTAGACTAAGGATTTTTTTCATAAGTGAGGACTTGTTTTACATACCACGTGGAATGCTCCAGGGGCCTTGACAGGTGTGAAGCCATCAATAGGTATGCACTGGTCAGCATGGCCGTTACAGAAGCAGCTGCCCTTAACAATGAAATCATAGATTGCATAGTGTGTAAAATGTTGAGGCTTTGCATTCAGGTGGTTTCTCTGACAGGGACAAGACTGTCGTTTTAGCAGCTGCACACGGAGGTTGGTGATCTTCAGCTGTTCCTGCACCTTGGCACTGTAAGGGTTCTCCATATCATTCGGTGGTGACAAAGCTCTGAAAATAACCTGTATAGAAAAAGAAAACATGATGCATATACAGGACTGTGCAAACTCTGAACTCTTTTGCCCCATGTAGTCCTGCTTTGCTTTATACCTTTCATCATCTACAAGTGATAAGATAAGAGGGTTTCAGACCTTGATCCCCTCTGGGAAGAGCTGCCCTATTATTTCAAGGAACAGATGTGCTGCCTGGTTGGATGTAGAAGTATAAACTGAGTAACAGCAGAAACCTGACTGTTGGGATAAAGGCAGGCATACAAAGATCTTGGGAGAAGAGCCTTCCAGGCAGAAGAACAGCCAGTTTAAAGACCTTGAAGTAGAATCAAGCTTGGCTTATTCAAGGAAGAACAACAAGATCAGTGCGACCAGAGCCCAGGGGACAAGCGGACAGTGTTCAGAGAGGAGGACAGAGACCTTGTGTGACAGATTATGAATAGAGCGCCCTTTAAAGGCCATGGTAGAGTCATTCTGACTGTAGCGGGAAGCCACTGGAAGGTAAAAGGCAGAGAAGTGATATGATCTGATTTGCATTTTTTAAAAAGGGAACTATTACTTTTGTGAGGAGGGTGGATTACACAGAGTAAAGAACAGAAGCAAGAAGACCAGTTAGGGAGAGACTGCAAAATAATAAAGATCCAGGCACTTATATTTCTAAATGAGGTATGACCCTTTCAAAGGGTCATCAGTTATTAACTGAGGCCACTTCCACTAGAAATATTTTTGGTCCTCCTTTCCTGGATCTGCCTGGCAAGCCTGTGGCATATATTTGGAATATTTTTTTGTGTTAGTCTTTCAGTCATGTCCAACTCTGCAACCCCATGGACTATAGCCCACCAGGCTCCTCTGTGCATAGAATTCTCCAGGCAAGAATATTGGAGTGAGTTGCCATTTCCTTTTCCAGGGAATCTTCCCAACCCAGGGATTGAACTCAGGTCTCCTGCATTGCAGGCAGATGCTTGACCATCTGAGCTACCAGGGACGCCCGAAAGTGAAGTCATTCAGTTGTGTCTGACTCGCTATGATTTCATGGATTGTAGCCTTACAGGCTCCTCCGTCCATGGGATTTTCCAAGCAAGAATACTGGAGTGGGTTGCCATTTCTTTCTCCAGGGGATCGTCCCAACCCAGGGATCAAACCCATGTCTCCCCTCATTGCAGGCAGACTCTTTACTGTCTAAGCCACCAGGGAAGCCACAATATTTTTACTGGCAGTAAATGTACAACTCTTTGAAAATGGATCTGATTTCCGAAATTAGTCAAAAGTCATTTAAATCCAGAGAAGGCAATGGCAACCTACTCCAGTACTCTTGCCTGGAAAATCCCATGGACAGAGGAGCCTGATAGGCTGCAGTCCATGGGGTCACTAGGAGTCGGACACGACTGAGGGACTTCATTTTCACTTTTCACTTTCATGCATTGGATTAGGAAATGGCAACGCACTCCAGTGTTCTTGCCTGGAGAATCCCAGGGACGGAGGAGCCTGATAGGCTGCTGTCTATGGGGTCTCACAGACTCGGACGCGACTGAAATGACTTAGCAGCAGCAGCAGCATTTAAATCCAATGCAGTAAGTGATAAACCTGATTGAGTTAGTTAACAGCACCTTTGGTGAAAAGCAAGGTATAATTAAGTAATGATTTTTTTTGCTGTTTAGGTTATAGATAGATTCTATAGGCAATTTAAGGTGTTAGGAGGGAGGGAGGAAAACCAGAGGGAGGAAGGCTCAGAAGGGCATGTGAAGGAGTTTATACCTTATATGGGGGTAATAACATGGGCCTTGGGGTGGGGTGGTGTAAAATTCTCTAGTGGACCTGTTACTTTACTCTTGCCTGGAAAATCCCATGGACAGAGGAGCCTGATAGGCTGCAGTCCATGGGGTCACTAGGAGTCGGACACGACTGAGGGACTTCATTTTCACTTTTCACTTTCATGCATTGGATTAGGAAATGGCAACGCACTCCAGTGTTCTTGCCTGGAGAATCCCAGGGACGGAGGAGCCTGATAGGCTGCTGTCTATGGGGTCTCACAGACTCGGACGCGACTGAAATGACTTAGCAGCAGCAGCAGCATTTAAATCCAATGCAGTAAGTGATAAACCTGATTGAGTTAGTTAACAGCACCTTTGGTGAAAAGCAAGGTATAATTAAGTAATGATTTTTTTTGCTGTTTAGGTTATAGATAGATTCTATAGGCAATTTAAGGTGTTAGGAGGGAGGGAGGAAAACCAGAGGGAGGAAGGCTCAGAAGGGCATGTGAAGGAGTTTATACCTTATATGGGGGTAATAACATGGGCCTTGGGGTGGGGTGGTGTAAAATTCTCTAGTGGACCTGTTACTTTGGAGTAGAGACTGGTGGAGAAGGAAATCACTGCCTGTTGAAACTAGTGAATATAAATATAATGTGACATGAAGCATTATTAGAAGGAAGGCAACACTCATGCATGAGTTGCCTCAACACTCATGATGAGTTACACCTCATCATGCAGTTAAACAAAACAGACAAAACCTCAGTCAATCTCATTGATTTATATAGTAAGAAACATGAAACTCCTCTGAAAAATTCTTAAGCATATCTTGGCTTTAAAAAAAATGTCAAAACCTTATTTACAAAAAAAACAGAAATATTTTGATAACCACATACAGCCATCCCTTGGTATTCAGGAGGACTGGTTCCAGCACTGCCCCCACCCCAATACCAAATTTTTCAAATGCTCAAATCCCTTAGTTGGTCCTCCAAATCCACAGATATGAAGCCTGTGGATACAGAGAGCTGACTGTAGTATGAAATAAATTATTAAAAAGTAAGCTTTGGATAAACTCCCATTTAGAGAGAATGTATGTAAAAGTGACTTTCCAGGAAAAAAAATTTTCTTTAAGGAATACTTTGGATAGAAAACTATCATTTTACAAATCAGTTTTGCATAGAAAGTATGAAAAGACAAGACTCTACTGTGTAGGATCAGATTTCCAGGTCTACTGGTACAGAACTGTCCTCAGTGAAATATAACTTAAGGCAAGGTGTTAATTCAGTGGACACTAGGCCTCCTCTAGCGGCTTCTCCATCCAGCAGCCAGAGTGATTCTTCATTAATAGAAATTGGACGATGTCCCTTGCTTAAATCCACACCCACCCAAAGACCTCCCATTTCTCTCAGAATAAAATACAAAGTCCTTATAATGGCCCTGCTTTACTTTTATCTTAGTGCTATTACTACCTGCACATTATAGTTGTAGTTGTTTAATGTTTTACTAGTAGTCTTTTCAATATAGAATATAAACTTCTTTATTTTTTTGGCTGTGCCACAAGACATACAGAACTTTTGTTCCCTGACCAGGGATCAAACCCATGACCCCTGCAGTGGCAGCGTGATCAGAATTGGTGACCTGACGGTCCTTTAAGGTCAAGGGATCTTTGCACTTGAAGAACTCCCTTCAGTGACTACCTAGAGTCCTGTCACGGACCGTGTCTTGTCCGGATCATAAGTTACTCAAAAACCATTTACTTAACTAATTAATATTGTAACCAGAGTCGTAAGTTTATTGTCCACTCTTAAAGTTTATTGAAGGAAGATATCCCAACATTTGTTCAAGTGTATGACTTAAGTACAGTGTCGTGGTCTTCCCTTGTCCATTCAATATAATTTCGTTATCAATATTTATTACTTAATGATTGGTCATACATCGATTAAAATTTGAACGTTTTGAATTCTTTCGACACAGAATTAGTTATCAGACAGGGGAAGTAAGTGTACATTCCACCGTCATTATCAACTAAAATTTTCCAACAAATAATATGTCACCTATTTGAAAGTCAATATAAAACTAATGTCTTTTGAGACTTCCCTAGGGGTCCAGTGGGTAAGACGTGCTCCCAACGTATGGGGCCTGGGTTCCCTTCCTGACCAGGGAATAAGATCCCACATGCCACAACTGAAGTTCTTGCATGCCACAACATGTGCCGCAACTAAGACCAGGCTCAGCCAAGTAAATAAATATTTTTTTAAAAGAATGAATGTCTTTTTCTTTGGACAACAGACTAAACAGAACATGATTTTATATTTCCAATCATTAAAAAAAAATTTTTAAACAGTGACTTCATTGTGAGATTTACATAGGGTTTATTTTCCATATGACTCTCAAACACTGGCATTATGTTAAACATTTGTGAAGAACTCTTGCTCTAAATAAGATCAGTGATGTGGCTACCTCCCAATTTATTAACCAGTGGTGCAAGGACATGGACAAGGGTAACCAGAGTTAAGTAAACGTGTTCCATTGAAAAGTCTTTGCATACTACACTGTCACCCACCCATCCTTTTCCTGAACATTGGTGGCAACTGTTTGCTCCCTCTGCTCCTGGCACATTTTCACCCTCGACATTTACCCTAGTTCCCTCTGTCTCCCTCCCCGTGAGAATTGTTCAGCACATGCAAGACTACAGGAAGATCTGTCAAGGTCTGCAGGAACTCAGAGGCTCTTTTGCTTCCTGAACCCAGACTGTGGAAGCTGAATGGTGGCTCTGTGCTTGGTGTGCATGACACCACAGTTGGCACGCTAATATCAGCAGGGAACGGGCATTGTGACCCCCGAGGCTGCGTGCTGGAAAGGAGACAGCGGAGTGCCACAGACACAAAAGTGAACGGGAATTTAAACCATGAAATCTTTTTTTCTAGAAAGGAGACGCCTTAATCTGATACCCTGGGAAATGGATCTACCCTGCACCAGGAAACAAAGAGTGTGCCAATCCAGATGCTTCAAACTTCTGGCAGGTCGCCTTTTGGGTCCCACCCAGTTTTTCTTCAAACATGCACAGAAGAAGCCTGTATGGCACTACTAAAATGAAGGAAGAAAAAGTGTAGGAGCTCTCCATATAACATCAGCCTCTTGTGTCTTTGTTCCCATCAGGAACTGGATGTACACAGGGGCCATCATTGTTCCTCTGTCTGTGATTGCTTCTGAAGATGCACTCCTAACAAGACAACGTTAAAAAGCCAGAGGGGTATGAGGATCCAGCCCATTTCAATGTTTCCAGCCTGTTAGTGCTATTGGCCAGGACTTCATGATCTTAGGCTTCCCAGGTGACTCAGACAGTAAAGAGCCTGCCTGCAATGCAGGAGACCCTGGTTCAATCCCTGGGTTGGGAAGATCCCCTGGAGAAGGGAATGGCTACCCACTCCAGTATTTTTGCCTGGAGAATTCCATGGACAAAGGAGCCTGGCCAGTTACACTCCATGAGGTTACAAAGAGTTGACACAACTAAGCGACCATCACTCATGATCTTATCTTTTTAACTAAGAAATCTGATTCTATTTTAGTGTACTATGCTCATTACAGGAAAATCTGTCACTCAAAGTGTAGAAAACATTAAAAGCCTACAATTTGATCCACCTGGAACACAACCAGGGATGTCAGCTTGATAATATTTTTCCATCTGAACTTCTATATGTATACAGAGTATAATGTAAAAACTTTGGTTCAACTTTGCAAAACCTTGTGAATATTCTTCCAAATCATTAAAAATAACTCTACATCAGTTGTTCTCAAAGTGTGGCCTCCTAGACCAGTATCATCAGTAACAACCTGGGAACTTGTTCAAAATGCAAATTCTTGGGCCCTACACCAGACTGACAGACCAAAAACTCTGGAGATGGAGTCCAGCAATCTGTGTTTCAACAAGCCTTCCAGGTGGTTTTGAAGCACAATAACATTTGAGAATCACTGCCACATAATTTAAAAACCTGCTTAGCATTCCATTGTGTGAATATGACATAATTTATTCAGCCAGGCTGCTATCATTAGGCATCTAAATTGTTTCCAGCTTTTCAGCATAACTAATTACAAAGTACAATGTTATAGCTAGAATATGGGAGTTTATAATAATATCTTGACACATTTCCAAATGTGAAAATCAAGAATTATACTTTCAAAACCTATCTGAGCTTCTTGAATGAATTATGTACCCTTTCTTACCTAATCTTTGGAATCTTCACATTTCTCAGTCTTGCCTCACTTCTCTAAGCTTGGAATGCCTCAAACTTTGCCTAAAGATCTGGATTCTTGGCTTAGGCTCGGCCATTTCTCATGGCCTACTAAAACAAAAAGATCTTTAAAATTCTGAACAGGTTAGAATCACCTACATGTTCTTTCTTTTCTAGAATACTTACAAAATATTCAATAATACTAATAATTACTTTAAAAATGGCATTCTATATATTTACATAGCATTCTATTTATACTCAGAAATTTCAACAGAGTACCAACACAGTGTAGAGAAAATAAGTAGTAGAGTAATATTAGGTATATAATAGTCAAGGAATTCTTTCCATTTTAAACTTATAATTTACATACTGTTTTATACCTAAAATTGTATTGCCTGTGTAGAATCATAATACTTCAAGAAACTTAGTTATCACATTAAAAAAAAAAAAAACTTTTTAGCTGCTAGTTTGAGGAATATTTCAGGTCCAAGCTGATTACCCATTCCATGGACTCCACTGGCACTTGTTCTTTCCATGATGGCATTTTTACACTAGTACATTGTTACTGCTTATTTACTTCTCTGTGTCTCACCTTAGACTCTGCTCAGTGGGCAAGGATTCTTATTTGTCTGGTTAATAGCTGTGTCCCCTAGCATGTCCCACAGTCTTTGGCAAATTGTAGCATTTCATAATTAAGTTGAATGAATAAATGAATGACTGATTTCTCCAAATAGCATTTTTTTAAAAAGGAGAAGCCAAATAGGGAATAGGGTTTAGAAAAATAAAGAAAGCAAGATGGTCTTACCACAAGTTCTGCACTCCTGATGAGGAGTATGTGAACATACATATTTGTATAAATACCTATGTAAAAATATAGGTAGTACATTTCAAGTGGTTTCATAGATTCTTTCCCTTCAGTAGCACACAAGATCTTTCATGTCCTTCAGAAAACAAATCAGGCAGGCATGAGCAAGGACCCAAACACATACTAATACTAGATACTGCCCATGGTTTCTGGTCTAGTTTTTTTTTATTTACCAAAAATAGAAGCTTCAGGATCATAACTGCAACTGTTATTTAATGGTTTTTGAAAACCTAGATAGCTTCATGTTCTCAAAGGAGCTTTTGGTTTCAATGATTTTCTCTGTTTTTCTATTTCTTTTGTTTAAAAACAATTTTTTTACTCTGTTTTTGGCTGTGCTGGGGCTCCGTTGCTGCTCGGGCTTTTCCCCAGTTGTGGTGAGTGGGGGCTACTCTTTAGTTGCTGTGGCTTCTCTAGCTGTGAAGCGTGGGCTCTAGGCTGGGCAGGTTTCAGGAGTTGAGCACATGGGCTTAGTGGTTGTGGCTCCCAGGCTCTAGAACACAGGCTCAATAGTTGTGGTGCTTGGGCTTAGCTGCTCCAAGCCATGTGGGATCTTCCCAGATCAGCGATCCAACCCATACCTTCTGCATTGGCAGGTGGATACTTTACCACTGAACCACCAGGGAATCCCCTTATTTTTGCTTTTATCTTTATTAATTTCTTCTGCTTCCTTTGGGTTTCATTTTCTTTTACTAGTTTCTTGACAGAACTGTAGATCATTGTTTTGAGACCTTTTCCCCTAAGTGCTTCTTTAGTTGCAGTTCATAAATTTTTCTATACTGTATTTTCATTTATGATTCAGCAGAAATGCTTTATAATTTTCCCTTCTATGTCTTCTTTGACCCACGGGTTATTCAAAATGTGTAATTTCCAAATATTTGGGGATTTCCAAGATACCTTCCTATTATTGATTTCTAAGTAATTCCTTTGTGATCAGAGAATAAACTTTGTATGATGTGAATATTTTTATATTTCTTGGCACCTGTCTTATGACCCAGTATATGACTTATCTTCATAAATGCCCTTGAAAAGATTTATATTCTACTGTTGTTGGTGAAGTGTTACATAAATGTTAATTACATCAAGTTGGTTGATAATGTAATTCAAATCATCTATATTCTTTCCCTTACTTGATATATCATGATTTTCTCTACTTATTGTATCAATTTCAGTGAGAAAGTTGTTGAAATCTCCAACTGTAATGATCAGTTTACCTATTCCTTCTTGCAATTTTTGCTGCATTCATTTTGAAGCCTTTTTATTAGGTCCATAAACATTTAGGGTTGTTATGTTCTCTTGATGAACTGGCTCCTTAATCAGTATGAAATGTCCCTCTTTATCCCTGGCAGTATTCTTTGATCTGAAATTTACCTTGTCTGATAATAATATAGCCACTATCAGAAGCTTTTGATTAGTCTCAGCACTTATCTTCTCCCTTTAAATTATTTACATCTTAATATTTAAAATGGATTTCTTATAAGCAGCATGATTGTGTCTTTTAAAAATTTTATTCAATCTCATAATCTCTGCCTTTAATTGGAGTGTTTAAGCCTTTTAAATGTAATATGATACACATTGTGTTTAATCTACCATCTTGGTTTTTGCTTTATATTCTATCCCCCTTCTTTTTTCTATTTTCCATTATATTGAACATTTTAGGGTCCTTTATATTTCCATTTTTATTAGTTATAACTCTTTTTTAAAAAATAGTAATTGCCTTAGAGTTTATAGTATACATCTTTAACTTAGCACAGTCTATCTTTAAGTAATATTTACTACCTCACAAACAGTGTAAGAAACATAATAGTGTACTCCCTTTCCTCCCCTCAACCTGTGTCACTGTGGTCATGCATCTGACTTCTATATATATTATAATCTCCACAACATATAGTTAATACTTTCCCTCTAAAAAGTCAATTATTTAAAGAGATTTTAAAAATAAGAAAAAAGTATTTTACATGGAGCCACCTATTTTCCCTTTTAGATGACCTTCATTCCTTTACATAGTTCTAGATATCCTCCTGCCTGAAGGATTTCTTTTTAAAATTTCCTGTAATGCAGGTCTGCTGGTTGCCTTTTCATGCCTGAAAAAGCCTCTTTCTTCTTCATTTTTGAAAGATATTTTTGCTGGGTATAGAAGTCTAGGTTAACTTTTTTTTTTTTCCTGTCAATACTTTCAGGATTCTGCTCAACTTTCTTTTGGCTTGTATTGTTTCTGTACAAAAGTTGCCATTCTTGTATTTGTTCTTTTGTACACAAATGTGTTATTTTTTTGTCCCTCTCTGGCTGCTTTTAAGTTTTTCTCTTTGCTATTCATCATTAAACTATTTGATTATGATGTGCCCTGGGGCAGGTTTCTTCCATTTCATGTGTCTAAGGCCACTTCCCTGGTAGCTCAGACAGTAATGCGTCTGCCTACAATGTGGGAGACCCAAGTTCGATTCCTGGGTCGGGAAGATCCCCTGGAGAAGGAAATGGCAGCCCACTCCAGTATTCATGCCTGGAAAATCCCATCGACTGAGGAGCCTGATGGGGTCCATGGGGTCACAAAGAGTGAGACACGACTGCACAACTTCACTTCACTTTACTTCAAGGTTTGTTATACTTGTTTAAGGTTTGTTGGATCTATGGTTTATAGTACAATCAAATTTAGAAAAATTTCATCCATTATTCCTTAAATTGTTTTCAGTTCCTCTCCTCTCCTTCATGGATACCAACTTATTCATGTACTACAGCTCACTGATTTATTTATTTAAACTGATGATGCATTTATTTATCTGCCTTTTTTCTCCCTGTGTTTCATATTGGACCATTGCTACTGCTATGTTTTGAACTTCACAAATCTACTTATCTGTAGTGTCTAACCTACTAATCCCATTCCATGTATTTTTCATCTGAGACATTGTGTTTTTCAGCAGTAGATGTTGAATTGGGATTTCTGCCATATTTTCCATGCTCCACTTAACATGGTCAGTCTTTCCTCTACATTCTTAAACATAAGGAATATAGTTATAATGGTGTTAATGTCCACGACTACTACCCCTATCATTTATTTGTGTCACTTCTGGATCTGTTTCGGTTTACTTTTCTACTCATCATAGGTTGTATTTTCCTGCTTTTTTGCATGGCTTCATTGGCTGCAAGACATTGTGAATTTCACCTTATTGATGGCTGGGAATAATTATTATTCATCAGCTTTTTTCTGGGGTGCAATTACTTGGAAATAGCTTGAAGTTTAAATAGCTTTTAAGTCTTGTTAGGTGGGACCACTGCATTTTTTAGTGTCAGACTAGTTCTGTCCTTTCACTCAGGCAATACCCTTCTAATTATTCTACTGATGCATTACAAGGTTGAATTATAAAGTTTTCCACTGTGGCTGACTAATCCTGGTCCTGTGTGATCTCTAAGGATTTGTTCCCTCTGTCATTTAAGTGGTTCTTTCTCTGGCCTCAAGTAGGTTTCTTAAATACATGTGTTGATTGGTACTCTGCTGAAGACTTGAGGGGGACCATTTGTAGATCCCTGGAAGCCTCCCCCAGTGCAGCCGTTTTTGTTCTCAGACTCTCAGCTCTTTAATTCAGGAAATCTATTAGGCTTCAAGCGGCTGTGACCCGGCGCACTAAGCGCGGTTGGCTGCGACCTGGTGTACTAAGAGCGCGTGGCCGAGAGGAGTTACCTCACGTCCGAGGTCAGGGGTAGTGGCTGAGAGTGCCAGGCTGCAACGGCGCAGGAACTGCTGAGAGGAGCTACCCAATTCCAAGGTCAGGGGCGGCAGCCGGGAGGAGCTACCCCGCGTCCGAGGCCAGTGGCGGCCAGGAGAAGGCACCTCACGCCCGAGGCCGGGGTGGAGGCCCTGAGGAGCCACCCCACACCCGAGGCCAGGGGCGGCGGCCGGGAGGAGCAACCCTAGGAGCGGTGGCTGCACGGGCGCAGGAGGGCCTAGAGGACCTATCCCACGTTGAAAGTCAGGAAGGGCACGGTAAGGAGATACCCCTCGTCCAAGGTAAGGAGCAGCGGCTGGGTTTTGCTGGAGCAGCTGTGAAGAGATACCCGACGCCCAAGGTAAGAGAAACCCAAGTAAGATGGTAGGAGTTGCAAGAGGGCATCAGAGGGCAGACACACTGAAACCATACTCAGAGAAAACTAGTCAATCTAATCACACTAGGACCATATCCTTGTCTAACTCAATGAAACCAAGCCATGCCCGCGGGGCAACCCAAGACTGGCAGGTCATGGTGGAGAGGTCTGACAGAATGTGGTCCACTGGAGAAGGGAATGGCAAACCACTTCAGTATTCTTGCCTTGAGAACCCCATGAACAGTATGAAAAGGCAAAATGATAGGATACTAAA